>BQNB010109693.1:0-18900 GCA_026074375.1 Tanacetum coccineum
GGAAGGTATGTCAACAAGCACTATGGATGAAACAAGCTCTCATCGACTACGTCATATGCCTAGACGTCGTTCCGATTATGTGCGACAATAAAGGCGCCATCCACTTAAGTAAAAACCCCATACAACACTCTAGAACTAAACATATAGAAATTTGTCACCACTTTCTACACAATAACGTCCAAAAGGGCAACATTTCTATCAAAAAAGTTGCATCCGAGGATAATATAGCTGATATATTTACTAAGCCTTTAAAACGAGAAGTATTTAATTATTTAAGATTAAGCTTAGGAATTATGGAACTTATCATGGATAGTGATTCTCCATCATCTCAAAAATAATCGTAAACGGATATTTAACGAAATAATTAATCATTATTTAAAAGATGTTAATTTTCATTACAAGTTCCAATTACAAAACTTCCAATCATGAACATAATCGAGATTAGAATTTTACTAGATAAAGAAAATGTCAATAAAATGTCAATAAAATGACCATAGATATTTTCAAAATCTACATGTATGGTCAATACATGAAATTATGAAATCGATTGAAAATGACAAAAAGAACAATTATCAAATTGCAACTCACATTTGTGTTGACGATGTTTTGTTGAGTCTAAATGTTCATAAATGATTGTGTTATTAGTAATAGTCAAACTTATGCTAAAAGTTAACACACTCCTAGTAGGATCGACTACGTTGAAATTCCATCAGGATATTCACGACAAGTTGCATGGTTCACTCAAAACTTGGACGTTGACTTCGAAAATCATATCACATACTCCTAATAGTAAATATAAAATACTTCAATTGCCAAAAACACAACACCTTATCTCAATTTGCTCAAAAATCAACTCTGTCCATATTTTTGGACACCTGCGGATCATAGATCCACCATTAGGGAGATCCGTCCCATTTTAGGTAGATCCGTGAGTCTCAGAATGCGGGTAAATACCAGTTTTTGAACAAATCGGGACCACAAATACTATTATCCAAACATACCCACAAACTAAAACACTAAAACCCTCCATACTAAATAATAATTAGAGGCAGATGGAGCAATTAATCACAAATATCATCAACAAATCATCAATCTAAGAATACTATTGTAAGTGATTTCATCTTATTTTCTCTTTAATTTCGTGTCTAGGGTTTTGATTTTACACAAATCAAATAATTTAGGGATTTTAACTTTTCAAGCAATTTTTGTATAATTAGAACTAAGATATAGTAATGTATAACTAATATGATACTTGGAATGCATAATTGAAGTGATTCGCTGATGTGCTATCGTGTAGGGTCAATTATTTGATTGTTAAGTTTTACATTTATATTTACCGACAAACCTAAAATAACACTTTAAAGGCATGTGTACCCGTCAAATGGAGTATCGCCGTAAAGTAGGAGTGTCGAACACTAAGATAAAACATTAATCCAATATTTGATAAACTATTTTAATTAGTTCTAAAAATAGTCCCTATTTACCTGGTTAAAAAACTATGTTAATAAACGTTTGTCTAATGAAATATGGGGGGTTTTTTAGTCTGGGAGACTGGCACATTTTGGTAGGTGACAAATATCAATTCAATAAACAATAAACACAAAAGAAGAAAATTAGAAGATAGAAAAGCGGTACAAGCCAAATGATATAAAACTGTATTAGGCCAAATTAAATCCGTTCAATTGGTTTTGTTTTGTTTTAGGTGACAATGGATTTCCCTTATCTCGAAGAGGCATATCATTCTTAAGACTTAGGCGAGACATTATCATAAGACCTAGGCACGATAATACCTGTCACAATAAAGCAATCCAACCCCCCACCAAAAAAAGCATCTTTTAGTTTAATTATAATCTATCTTAGGGAATCAAAGCAGTGGTGATCCTGTTAAAACCCTAGCCTAACGGGACTTTACCCACTTATTGTTTGATGGTGTTTTATATACTTGTAGTCCACTATTTAAATTTTATCAGTTAATTAAGAGCATGATTGCTGAAACATAAACGGGTCACCTACCGGTCCAACTAAGCTCATAGTTCAAAGATAAAGATAGAATGTTATTTGTGATCCTATTGGTCTAGTAATATAAAACACGACATGGAGAGCTATCTCGGTATCTAGATTACTTTTTAGGTATCACTAGACCCAGTTGAAGTGTAGGTCGCATATTCAAACACATAAACAAGTATAAGGTGATAAACATAATTAAACAATTAATAATAAATTAAGAAATCGTATTTAAAACAAACTAAACATTAAACTTTCATTAAGATGGCTAATACCAGAGGGTATTAGCCCACAACCATTGTAATTATACAAGTGTAATCAAACAATGAAAATTGAACGAATAAAAGAGTACAAATTACACGATGTCTTCTATAGATTCGTGATCAATGCTTGACCTTGGTGGCTGATCTTCTCTTCTAAAATTCCTCTTTAATGAGTATGGTATATAGAATATGATATTGCACACTGAAAACTCGTTTTTGATATAGTGTCTGAAAAAGACTCGATACTCCATATTTGGCTAGGTCGAAACGTCGTATAGGGTTGGATTCCTTAGAGTGCGTGCTACGTTCTCAATCAATCAGTGATATCATTCCTAATTTACTTTATTTACCGTATCTTTGAATAGTTATCTTCATGGATATGGCGTATGGAAGTAGTCAAATACGCCGTATTGGGAATTGGTCAAACACGTTTTCTTATGAAGTCTTTGGCGCTGATACGCCGTATCTCCTTTAGTTTGGATAACGTGCGTATGGTCATAAAAATCAAGCAATCTTACAAATAATCTTATGTTTTAAGCTCCAAATTATGGCGCCTTTAGCATTTGTCCTAACATAAAACACTCCTGAATTACTGCATTTATAAACTTTAAAGCAATTAAGTACCAAATAATGCAATAATTATATAAAAGTGGGCAAAACAGATGGGATAAATGATATAATAAAGTGACGTTATTTGATGTCATCAAATATCCCCCCACTTGAATCCTACTTGTCCTCAAGTAGATTTTAGAAAAGTTTTAGTTTATGAAAATGTGTCCCAACCGAAGTTAAGGATTTTTCATTTAAGCATCGTTTTGTCCTAATCACTTGTACATAACCAAGCTCCTCACGAAATATGGAAATGAAAAAACTCAGATCACTCAACTAATCTAGGGTGCAACATTTAATTGGTATGCTCAATTTCTCGGTCGTGATTAGTTTTCTATCATATGCTTGGCAAGGATACACATCTCTACCGCTAAATCTAAGGAGAAACGAGTTCAAAAAGATAAATTAGAGGTTAAAGGAAGTCTATAATGTGTTGAACATCGTCAAAAGTCCTTTCACCATAAGTACCACACCAACATGGTAGCTGCATCGTACATACACGGTCGTAATGACGGAATTGACACATACAATCCGATCACATCCCTATTCGTGTTTAACCAGCAGTTAGGATGAAGAACGATATAGGGTAGGGAGCTTCTAACTTTCACCGAAAGTCGTCATCCAACAAGGCAGCTGAGACACGCATACATGGCCGTAACGACAGAATAGACATGCATGCTCGTACAAGTCCTCGTTTGAGTAGATCTTAAGGTTAGTTGCTAAGAAAGGGAAGTAAAATAGGTTTTAAAAAAATTCATGAAACAAATAGATTAAGCCAACAAATAAGGTACGGTTGCTAGTAACTTTCCCCCGACTGTTCATGATAAGAGACCGAACATATAGACAAACCGCCTCGATATAGAGAATGGACAAAGACAACCTAATTGGCGTTCCATAACGGTCAATTTCCCTTACAATTCCGCTCTTTAACATACTTTTACAGAATAAGTGGTGATAATCGGCCACTTTTTACAAGAAGACTTTTACATCTTTGATTTTTGATAACAGTATTAACAACGAATATCGATTCATTCCAAGTGATTCCTTTGGTATAAGCTTCTTTTGAATCGACTATTTTTCTTCCTTATCTTTTTTTTTTCTTTTTCTCTTTTTCTATTTTTTTTGCAATACATCATAAATCTCGGTTTTATTTCACCTTCTTCACTATCATAATTCATCCGGATAATATTTTCCTTGTAACACTTCTTCTTCGGACATGATTCATAATCACGAAAGTAGCAAAACTTACGAGCTACATATTTTTCCCATTGCATTGTGCAATTTCCCGACCATTACAGAGATAGAAAATTTTCACTTTGACACAGGAAATACAAAACTTTACACGAAAGCAACTAGCAACTTTGATTAAAATAGGCTTAATCTACACGGAAGGCTAAGGTGAAAAGGTGTAACGAAACATATAATATGGTGTAGAAAAAAGAAAATAATGGCTCAACAGGTTGTTCTAGGGAATCTTACTCTAAAAATGAGAGTAAACAAAGGGTTACACGGGAGTTAACTAACCAGTGTAGTTAGTTAATTTTTACGACATGTAGGCTATTTGGTTTAATTCTAGAAATTTATCAGTTGAACATGTTCCTCCATATAAATCCATAGTACTAATCATTGCGGTCTCGAGTGATATACCAAGCCAAGTTCTAAAGTCCACTACATCACCGGCACATAATTGTGTGGAATTTTTAGTAAGCAGTTGGAAACGAGATAGGCTTAATTCTCACAATTTACAAAAGGCATGCTAATTTTTTTTTAATTTGGCCGTTTTTAAGCACTTTGCATGTTATTTTGTAAAAAATAAGACGAGTACGTTCTAATTCTCCATCCCCCCCACTTAAATTATACAACGTCCTCGTTGTATAGATAAAACAATAAATAATAAGGGAAAAATAGAATTAGAACGAAAAACTCCCTGCTCGTGATAATTCTCCAAGATGAGTTCTTGAGAAAAAAAGTGTGTTGACTAGGGCATCAGAATGCCCGGATAAGTTCAACATATATCTTTATCATAATATACCATATCATAGTTTCAGCAAGGTCCTGCATAAAAAATTAAAAGAAAAGTGCAATTTCTATCTCGCTACAATGATACAAGAAAACAATTAAACACACAATTGTACAGGGATCAATACGCCGTATCCTAAACCCTAGGATACGCCATGTAAAAACAATTAAATACTAGAAATTAAATATTATGTTTTTAAATTTGATAACGTCCAGACACGTCTATACGCCGTATCCAGAGGGGTTTGATACGCCGTATAGAGTGTCTGGGAAGACAGACTCGTGCAACAAATAATTAAAATGCGATAAACAATTAAAATGATCAGGTTGTCTCCCGGGAAGCACTTTTGTTTCTTCAGCAGGTCTTTAAGTTCGACCTTTTTCCTTCATCTCTTTATCTCGTCCGTGTTACCTCCTATCCGTGATCTTTTCTGTTGAGGAGTTCGTGGGTAGAGCAAACATGCTCGCCAAGTATTCTTTCAACAGTATTAATTTTGCTTGGACCTACAGTAACAAATTCTTCATCATTGCCTATCGAATTTCGTACGACTGTGAATTCGTCAGTTTTGCACAGTTTGTCTGGGTTGTCGATGTCGCGGCGAGCGGGGATTGGTATCGAAGAATATTCCTTATTAATAACTTCGATAGATTGTCTTATTGCTACCTTGTCTCTAAAAGGGTTTATAAAATGTATCCTGAACATGTATTTTATTGGTTGTTTTCTCGCAGTGGTTCTTTGTATTCGTCGAGGTTGCCAATCGTTCCTTTGAGCACGTTACAAATCATAATAAATTCTCATAGCCCGTTGTTTGGTATTTTGACAATCTCCCAATAGTTGTCGAATTTCGACGCCAGCCAGAACAGAATACTATTAAAGGTCATCAGGGATTTTACTATTGCAAGTATGGGACAATGGGTAATATTTACGAAAAAATTTATCATTCAGATCACTCTAAGTAATAGTTGATCCATTTATTTCATTGTTCCACCATGTCTCTGCGTCTCCACTAAGTGATTTCGAGAAGACGTGTAATCGTAGTTCATTCTTTTCCACATTAGGACAGACTTAATCCATTCGTATATTATCGAGTACCTTTAGCAATGTGGATCGGTAACTGTCTCCTCCGTTCAATGCATTATTGAAGGAGTTGTTCTGCAATACTTTCAAAAATTCATCACTGATTTTTAGTTCGGGATTTGCGATCATCGGTAAGTTAGTATGCTCTCCATTCCCATTCTTTGTGTCATCAAAGCTTGTCATCATCTAGAGTCGTAACCAGTAATTACCACTTTCTCAAAAATAGAGGAAAACGTTAGTAGGATATAGAAATTTAAGCGTGATGTTTATCGAACTGTTGTTATATCAGTTGACAAATACGCCGTATCCAATTGATATTAATACGCCGTATAGGTCTGTTGAATGTCAGTACGCCGTATTGAGTTTACAGAATACGCCGTATTGTTTGGAAGAACAGATGCGTCGTTTAGACTGTATAATTCAATACGTTGTTCTGGGTAGAAGGTTTGATACGTCGTATCCAACTGGTGGATACAGCGTATCAGGTGATCAGTCAGAACAGAATACTATTAAAAACAATTAAATGCGGGAATTTAAACACACAATGTGAATAAATACAACCAGTATTTAAATAATTAGATTATACCAATCTAAACTAAATAATGGTTAGAACTACTAATAAGAATAAGGTTTAATTAATTCACTCCCCGACAGCGGCGTCGAAAACCTGATGTGCTATCGTGTAGGGTCAATTATTTGATTATCAAGTTTTACATTTATATTTAGCCGACAAACCTAAAACAACACTTTAACGGGCAGTGTACCTGGTCAAGATGGAGTTTTCGCGTAAAAGGTGTCGATACACTAAAGAGTGAAAACAAAATCCAAATTCAAATCATATTTAATTAGGTTTTCTAATTAGTCTATTTACTGGTTAAACATGTGTTATATACGTTGTCTAATGATATGGGGGGTTTTCATCCTGAGAGACTGGCACAGGTTTGGTGGTCACAAATATCAATTCAATAAACACAAAAGAAGAAAATTAGAAGATAGAAAAGTGAATACAAGCCAATTATAGAAAAACTATATAGCAATATTAAATTCCAGTTCAATGTTGGTTTGTTTTGTTTTAGTGCCATGATTTACATATCTTGGAGAGAATAACACGTTCATCTTAAGACTTAAGGCGGGACCATCATCCTAAGAACCTAGACAACGATTAAAACATGGCACAATTAACGCATCCGCATAAGCATCCTTGTAGTTTAATTTATAATCTATATTAGGGAATTCAAAGCATGAGAAACCCTGTTAAAACCCTAGCCCAATGGGACTTTACCACTTATTGTTTATGGTGGTTTTATATACTGGTAGACCACAATTTAAATCTTTAAAACAGTTAATTAAGAGCAATGATTGCTGAAACATAAACAGGGTCACCTATACCTGGTACAACACACTAAGCTCACAATTCCAAAGACAAATGACAATACTATATTTGTGATCCTAAATGGTCTAGAAATATAAAAACATGACAATGAGAGCTATCCTGGTATCTAGATTACTTTTTAGGTATCACTAGACCCAGTTAAATGATAGTCGTGCTAGTCAAACACATAAAACAATTATTAGTGATAACATAATTAAACAATCAACGATAATTAAAAATCGATTTTAAAAAACAAACCAAAACATTTGAACTTTGTCATTGAGATGGCTATACCCGTTCCCCCCGCGCCCAACCCTACGCGAGTATAGGTCCCACAAACCATTGTAAGATTATACAAGTGTAATCAATAAAGAAAATCAAACGATTAAGAGAGTAAAAATTACACGATTGTCCATCTATGGATTCGTGATCAATGCTTGACCTTGGTGGATGATCTTCTCTTCTAAAATTCGTCTTTAATAAGTGTGGTATATAGAATATGATATTGCACACTGAAAACTCATTTTTGAGTCTTCTATTTATAGTGTCTGAAAAAGACTTGATATGCCATATTTGGCTAGGTCGATACGGTGTATAGGGCTGGATTCCTTGGAGTGCGCGCTACGTTCTCAATCAATCACTGATATCATTCCCAATTTACTTTATTTACTGTACCTTTGAATAGTTATCTTCATGGATACGGCGTATGGAAGCAGTCAGATACGTCGTATTGAGAATTGGTCAAACGCGTTTTCTTGTAAAGTCTTTGGCGTTGATACGCCGTATCTCTTTAGTTGGATATGGCGTATTGGTCAGAAATCATCAATCTTTAAATATCTTTGTTTTAGCTCTAAATTATGCGCCTTTTAGCATGTCTTCATAAAACACTCCTGAATTACTGTATTTATAAACTTTAAAGCAATTAAGTACCAAATAATGAATAAATATATAGAAAGTGGGCAATACAGATGGGATAAAATGAATATAATAAGTGAACTTATTTGATGTCATCTTTGCCAAAATCAATTTTTCGCCAAAAAAAAACCCACCAAGTTAATTATCTTTGAATAAAAACCTTACTTTCTAAGAACTTTTAAAACAAGGGTTGTTTTAACTACATTGTTAATACAACCGCAAAAACATTTTCTCATAAATAAGTCTCATGAATGTATAGTAAAGAAACACTTAAATTCAGTAATCATTTTTTTTCGTTTCATATTTCGAAAGAGCAAATAACAAACATATGTTGTGCATTAAGGAGTATGCTTATTACATCATTCTCGCTATTTTCTTTTGTTGAGTCAAGCAAACCGCAACATGCCACATACTCCATATATGACACACAACCTATTGTTTTTTTTTAGAAGATAGGGCATTATGCTTCATTTTATAATTTTTTTCCCACATTAAAATCACTATAAAGCACGTAGGTACCAAAATGTCAAGCGAATACCAACAAGATTACAAGAAAACCCATGCTTATGCTCCAAAAATTTACAATGATCCCAACATGTCCGATGAACATAGTGATACTATAGGGAACTGTTAGAAGAGTAGGTATGTTTCCATAAGGAGAACCAATGACCCACCTTTCTATAAATGACCTTAGTGTGACTCGTGGCCTAAGTTTACGCTATAGGTTTTGGATTGCTTGCTTTCTCAAAGATAGCACAATTGTTTGAGATTTATCTTTGAGTTTTATAAAACCCTTCATCTAGATAGAGACCCAAACAACCATCTCTCAATTCAATTCACAACCAACAATCATCATTTCAACATCTCTCTTGCTTAATTTACCAAGCTTACCTCTCTTCCCAATCAAGCATTTGATTTTACTCTGATCTGCTTGCTATAGGTCTGATGAACTTAAGAAAACCCTTGAGCAAATTGAACCTTACAACTCACGACTTTCGGCTATTGATGATATCCGAAACCTAATCTATCAAAGAATAGTTCATGAAAGGGTAGAAAAAGAAGGAAAAACCATTCATAAGTTGTCAAACCAAATTAAAACCAATGAGCTCTTCAGTCACCATATACCTTTTGAAATATTCATTAGTTAAAAGTCTGATTCTGTCCATAAGGAAATAGAGACCACACTCAAGGTCAGTTATGCCTGAGATGTTGTATTGTCCTATAAAATGGACACACCTTCACCTTGCCCGTACTTCATCAATAAGAGGAAGTACGATTCTTTAAGACCGAAAAGAGACAAAGTTCTACTTATGGCATGATCTAAACTCGACTCTTTAAGAACCTCAAAGCAAACATGGCATATACACGACCATTAGAATGAACGATATAAAATTGTCCCTAGTAAAAATCTACTCCCTTAAGGGAAAACAAAACCCAAAAAGCCTCCTCCCAAAAAGCTAGGAATGTAGAAAGTCTAAAAACGTCCCCAATTTACCACTTTGATCCATCAACCTAATCGCCACCGATTCAGATAAAGAAGACTCGGAATCGCCTAGTACAAAGCTTTTCCCTAGGTCTAATATGTAGCGGCTCTTAAAGATGATCCAAACATGTCCAATGAACAAAGAGAGACAAGATGGATGTCAAAAAACTTGGGAATAGCCTTAGCCATAACCTTTTGCAATATGTTGAAGAAAGGATGTCGTAAAGGAAGACTTGTTTGTGAAATAATTTAAAAAAGTTTAATATCTGTCTTGGATAATTAACTTGCTACTTGAAATCTCATCTTTGTAACTGGATTGTTGAAACTACGCACAATGTAATTAACTTTCTTATACATTATGTGTAATTTATATGGTAACTAATTATTTGTGTAAGATAATGACGTTTGCCACGCCAAATGTTGCTATTTGAGTTAAGGGTGAAACAAATTGCAGATTCTGGTACGTTTTTTGTTAGAACCTCTACCCAGGATCCACCAAAATGGTACAGATCCGTACCGTTGATTTTAGTGTATACCGAGCACACTCACAGTCCAGTGCGTCAAATTCAAATTTTCTTGAATTTTAACTTTTCTACATTAACTATAACAAGCTATATGATACTATGTGGGATTTTTTAAACCTTAGATATAACAAGTTTCTCCATTATAATCCCAAGAACCAGTATACAAAACACTTCACCACTTTTACACCTAATACTCATCAGTGACAACCATGATATTGAGCAGGTTAGTCAACCTTGTATTGACTTATGCCTGTGTCAATATATGAGTGTATGTGATTCTATGTGTTTATAATGTAGTTTTATGTGGGTATGTGAGTATTGGTAACAATCAATTGAGTGTGGTCATCTCAATGAGATTAGGAATGGTGTGAAA
The DNA here is from genome assembly GCA_026074375.1 of Tanacetum coccineum. Taxonomy (NCBI): domain Eukaryota; kingdom Viridiplantae; phylum Streptophyta; class Magnoliopsida; order Asterales; family Asteraceae; genus Tanacetum; species Tanacetum coccineum. Next base: position 10,641 of record BQNB010109693.1, read on the forward strand.
ATTGTATGAGTTCATTTTTTTGGGGGTGGTTTCACTTTTTGAGTAGACAAGGAAATTGATTATTGAGATTGAGCGTATTCCTGTGTTAATTGGTAAGTATTATTACGTATACGTAATTTGTAGTTTAGTAATCTAGAGATGAGGTTTAAATTTTTAAGTGTAAGTTAAGAAATAATGAAAAAAAATTCTATTTGTAGAAAATTTAGGGGGGAGTTTGAAAATGAAAAGTTAAAAATTATATTTTAAAAGTCTAAATATGAATTTGTTTAAGCAAAAATGTAAAGTCCAAATAGTTAAGGGTTTTTCCTAAAAATTTAAGGAAATACTAGTAAATAAATAATTAATAAATAGAAAAAAAAATAAAAAAATATATACAAAGGGCCTAGTCGGCCGAATAAAAGGAAAAAAAAAAAAAAGAAGAAAAAAAAAGAATTGTATTAGGAAACAAATTCTAATTAGGCTTTATCTAGGATTATTTTAAGAGCCTATAAATACAAAAAAATAAAGTGATTCCCTCTAAACGCTCTATTAGTATCGACCCGATCCGAGAAAGAAGAAGAAAATTTTTAGGGTTTAAGGTATTTTCTAATTCTTTGTTTAATTCTAGTTCTTATTTTAATTCTTGTAATCTAAGTATGATGGATTAGGTTTAATCATGAAAATAAATTAGGGTTTTAAATTTTCTAGAGTTTATAGTTTTAATGATGATTGTTTGATCATTGGTTCAATTGGTTTTTCGGTGATAAGATCATAGGCTTTAGGGTCTAATCGCGCGAATTAGTTGTTTAATTCACTGCATGAAAATTAGGCAAGTATTTGGTAACGGTCCATAACTCAATCATAAATTATCAAATAAACAATTTACAACATACTGGGGATAACCTCAGAGAGTCTACTTTCCAGTAAAGTTAGTCTTGTGAGTTTTTATGGTCGGGAAGTGGGTCAAAAGGTTGTTACAAAATCAGTGTGTAAAACTGTAACGAATTTCAGTTTTGATTTTTCTAAAAATACTTATACATCTAGTTAGAGGCTCAAAATCATGTAGAAGTTAGTTTATATTAGTGTTTGACCCTTAATTTTTGCTAAGTATGTAATTGAGGTCTAACGTGTTCAACTGGTTTTCATACTTTTAAGGGGTCCATTCTGGACGAATTCTGGACACGTTAATGATAAAGTGAATTGCATAAAGGGAAATTGTAAATGGGTAATGAGCTTTGGAGAGCTATCGAGAGGTTTCATAAGACATATATGTAGCATTATGATTTTGGTCTTTGAATTAGGAAGTGTTAAGGTGGTACGTATTTAGTACGCGTAAGTGAGTAATATAATTCTGCTCTAAACGCAGAAAATTTAAAGTGTAAGCATTGAAGTGTAAATGGCATATTGTAGAGAGTTGGAAAAAGGGGTTAAATCAGTATAGAACTATGGTAGATATCATCTATATCCATCATAGTTTGAGGTTTTACACATATTGGGATTGAATTCCTAATGAGATGGTCTTATTGTTGTGCTTAATTGTTAGATTATCCGTGAAGTGTTTTGTGAAGCTTTTGTTGGATCTTTTGGAAGCAAAGCTTCCGGGAGTTTTCTATCCACCTTTTCTATATGATTTCTTGGGGTGAAAATGAATGCCAAAGAGGTTTAAAAATGTTTTAGTTAACTGGTGATAATGTTATTTAAATGATGCATGGGCTATACGTGACTATTGTATGTTATTTGCTACTTGCTTTTATGGTATAAATTGTTGTGCTTGAGCCTGATCGTCACAGGGCATTTATGGATTTGTTTGGTAGTAAGCGTGATCGTCTTATTACTGTGAGTTGTTTGAGTGAGCGTGATCGTCTCATTGTTGTTATGTTTTGTGTGATAATTGAGCGTGAACGTCTCAATGTGGATTGATGTGATTGCATGTTAGCTTATTGGAGTACCTGCATGCCGCTGCTAGTGTTATGTTTTAATTAACACAGAAATTGATTTAAAGGTTTGTTTTAGTTCTAAACTATGACTCTTACCAACCGTTGTGTTGATGTTTTAAAGCATCATTTTCAGGTGAGCATCCTGAAAAACAGAGGTTAAGAGAAGTGGCTATAATGACCGCTAAAGATTGCATTTGAGTTCGCTCCCTGAGTTGTTTATGTTTTGTTGCATGGATTTTGTTGAATGTTATTTGATTTTAATAGTTTCTTGAGATATTGTTCTTGTATTGGTGAAACCCTTTTTCATTAATACAAGATGTCGTTCTTTTGTGTCTTTATTACTTAGTTATGCATTTAGTGTTTCTCTATTGTTGACACCATTGTGTTGTGATGATATCCATGATGTTACGCCTCGTGTTTCCGCCTTGGCGGGGTGTGACAGATTGGTATCAGAGCCTATGGTTATAGAGAACTAGGTGGTTGAGCCTAGACTATAGCTTAAGGGTCCCTCATAAAGAATGCATTTAAGAGGCTTATGTGCAAGTATATAACCTAGTAGCCTTAATTTCCCAAGTTTCATAAAGTATATTATACTATATACAAAATATATATATATATATATATATATATATATATATATATATATATATTATATATAATATAATATATATATATATATATATTAATATTAACTATAAGTATATATATATATAAATAAGTTGAGTTTTTCTTGTGGTTATTTGAGATCCGTATCCTGATATAGACAATTGTTTAGTTTTTTCTATTATAGTACTGTCTCCTAAAATAATTTTAATAATTCGTAGAAAGTACCATGATTCAGTTGCTTTCGCAACTGGGTGTAAAAGGATTAAGAATAGCAAGCGGTGTAACCGCAAGATCCTAATTCCTATTACCAATGTTGCCGTTGTAAGAGTCGAAGAGAAATATGACCTTGAAGGGAAGTTGATGGACAAACGGTTGAGGAAATTGAAACAAAGATAATTGCCAAGGATGGCACTATCACTAGAGTTCCTGGAAAATTTCAAGATTATGAAACGTTTGAAGAAGAGCCGGTAGAACAGCCTAGAAGACATGACTTGTATGGATTTGTGGATCACCCATAACTTCAACAAGGAAATCCCGATGAAATAGTTGCACCACAAAATTCGACAACCAGTCATCCAGAAGATAGGAATTATATTGAGTTGATAAGACAAAACACTAATGAAAAACAAGATGGATAACAAAAGGACCAAAGTCGTCATTGTGGTATCTACAAAAGTAGAAGAAAATAAAGAATTTGGTCAAAAAGTAGATAAAGATGAAGAGATAAAGATTGGTCTGAAACTCATTACTATCTTTTAAATAGTTATTCCATGTAAACCTGACCAAGATTTGGTCAAACAGAGATCAAGATGAAGAATAAAGATTTTGTCAAACTCATTAATAACTTTTTAAAATTAGTTTCCATGTAAAGCCCTTGACTCTTATGTTATAAAAGAAGGTCAAGCATATTGTTTTAAGTATCCAGAAAGTGTTGTACACATGAGAGTCGACTAAAACAAAATGTGTGTGTACACGTTTAGTTAGTAGCATAGTTAGATAGTTAGTAGATGTGTTATAGACATCTATGTATTAGTTAGTTTAGCCTTAAGGATCATTTAATCTTAGGAGATATCTTAGGAAATGATATGCATTATCCTTTCACACGTTTTGTAAAGCCTGCTAGGGTTTTCCTTTGTGTATAAAAGGAACCCTACGGCATAGAGTTTTATATATGTAATAGAAGCATTGATGCTTAAGAGAAATCAATAGCAAAATTAGTATTATTGTCTTCTTAAAATCTTGGTTAAGAATTTGCATTAACACCATGATATACATAGTCATGTCTCACACATAGTTTATTGGATTTATTCAAGTTAACTATCGTCTTACAAAGGCTATATAGATCCTAGACCAAGGACCTACAAGTGGTATCAGAGCCAATAATAAATATGCACAGCGGAATAATAAGAACAGTATATTATCAAACAAGGTTTTATTATCATATGTTTCCTTCCTATGCCCCTATCTAGTACTTTGAGACTACACAACTCTTCTATCTAAAAAACAATTAACTAACTAACACTTTGTAAACACACCACACGTTTACTAGACTCTCATTGGGAGAGCTCTATGTTTCTGGATGCACTAAACCTATGTCTATGATCTCTTTATATAGGGAAAGATCAAGACTTACAAAGAAAACTAATTACAATCAACAATTGTATTAAATACTTAGTCAATGTATTTAATATGGTTGACTAAATAATTAGGAAACTAAATCAGCATTAATCTTCCAAGTTGTAATTAATCTTATCTGCTTAATCGTTGTTTGCTGCATTGAATGGGATCATAAATCAGCATTAATCGTTGTTGACTGCATTAAATAGCATATAACTACTGTTGTGGACTCAAGTCTTTTAGAATCTCATAATCAGAATTAGTCCCCTTCGTTGTTTCATTTAATTTGTCTCATCAAATATCTGTAAATCCTATCAGCCAAAGGGTAACATGAATTGGAAGGATGATAGGAAAAGATTGAGGAAGAAGTTTGAGAGAATGAATTGGGACTCAGACCTTGAGTCCATCAGCAAGTAGTAATACCTCGTGTTGGAAAAAGACAACTATAGCATATCATGACCGCGCGTCTCGTAACTGCCCATATTGTTCTAGGTGATTGAATGTTTTAGCTTGTTTTTCTTTCTTTCGACGTTTGGAGCCATGTTAGGAATGTTATTTTCGATGTTTGGATTCTGAGTATTAATAATAAAAGTGATTATTAGGATTATTCCTTATGTTGTTTGTTGGTTTTATTTTTTTTAGGTGCTATATTTAGTGTTTATTTTTATTTAGTGTCTTCATAGAGGCGGAGTACAAATCTGTGAAAGGGGCATCTATAAATAAGTTGGCCAAGCATAATTATAACATGCGTCACAACATAGGTGGACTTGCAAGTATGATTTACATGGATATTGTTTGATAGGGTTGCATGTATGTATATGGTTATTAAGAAGTATGATAAGATCCTGATCCCTATTATATCGTCTAATGTATATAAATTTTATATCGTATAGAAAATGGCTCTATCACGTCGAAGCGGCAACAACAATAACAACAACAACGAGAACCCTGACATTGTTGCTATTATCGCGCAGCAATTGCAAACCATTCTTCCTCGGATTTCAAACTCATCAAATGACAACAACGTGAACAATGCTAATAACGGTAATGGAGGAAATGGTAGTGGTGGAAATGGAAATGGTGGGAACAACGGATGCACTTCCAATGCATTGCAATCTTGTAATCCCAAGATAGTATATGGTAAAGGAGTGCGATAGTGCTTACTCGTTGGATCGAGAAGATGGAAAATGTGATTGATTTAGGGTTGTGCGGAGGAATCAAAAGGAGAGGTATCCGGCTAGTTTCATTGAGTGGAATAAAGCTTTAACTTGGTGGAGGACACACAAGTCCAACAATAAAAAGGACGTGAGTCAGCAATAGCCATGACATGAACGATTTTATAGCATTGATGGTTGAAGGAATTTTCCTCAAGTAATGCAATGGAGAAATTTGGTGAATGAGAATTTTTTGAATCACAAGATGTAGGAGCAATCATGCGCCTACTAACAGATAGGTTTCATGAGTTGGCCAAGTTGGTCCCACACTTATTATGCACTTTAGACATCATCTGTATTAATATACATAGCCAGACTGGCTCCTGAGATAAGATGAATGCTTCGAGCAACCCAACCAACTACTATTCAGAATGCAATACTGAGGGCAGTAATCTTACTAACAAGCATTCACTTGTGTACCCCTTGACAAAAGTGTAATGACAAGAGGAAAGTAGTGGAAGAGTCTGGTAAGTCAGGAGGATCATGGAAAGACAACAAGAAGGCAAAACTGGGCACAGGGTTTGTGGCAACAGCTCCTCCTAGAAATGAAGTCGCAAACGTCAAATCCCAATGAGCAAGTGTAAAACGCATCACCCATAAATGGGCCGCTGCAAAAGTGTGTTTATAACTGTCAAAAACCGCGCCATTATGCAGAAATTGTTGGTTCACCAATTAGACAAGTGACTTTTGGTGAAATCCTTGTAGAATAGTAACAATCCTAGAGAGGTGCTAGAGTGAGGTAGTCCCAGATCATTTGCCGCAACACTTGTCCCAAGATGAATCGAGCGCCGGGGCAAGCTGGAAATCAATTGGCTTTGGAGGGCAACCGAAATAACCGAAGAAATGGAAACTAAGTTAGAGGAAGAGCTTACAACATGAATGTGAATGCAATGGAGGCGGTCCAGGATCCTAACGTTGTAACGGGTACGTTCTCTGTGAATGATCACTTTGTTACCTGAATTATTGATTCTGGAGCCAATTTAGTTTCATATCTACATGAATTTGCGCCCCTACTTACTGTGAAGACCTAGTATTGTGTCCCTGGTTATGTGATAGAATAAGCGATTGAACAAAGTAAAGTGGATAGAATTATCCGTGACTGCAAACTAGAACAAGAAGTTCCGCTGTTTAGCAAAAACGTAATACCTTAGGTCATGGAAGTTTGATTTGAATTGTAAGAATGGATTGTTTATCCCAACAAAAGGCTGTGATAGTATGTCATACATAAGAAGTGGTAGAAATACCAGTGGGAGGATGGTCAGAGATCCTTATGGAACATGGAGAACGGGCTGTAGAATCACCAAAAGCCAAAACAAAATTGAAGAGTGCAAAGGAGGATGAACCGAAGTTGAGCGATATATATGTGGTACGTGAACTTGAAGATATTTTCCAGAAGACTTGTCAGGATTGCCTCCGCAACAACAAGTGGAGTTTCGCATAGATCTAGTTCCTAGAGTGACTCCTGTTGCGAAGTCTCCATATCGACTAGCGCCCTCGGAAATGCAAGAATTATCTAGGAAGCTGCAGGAGTTGCAAGACAAGGGTTTCATACGACCTAGTCATTCTCCATGGAGAACGCAAGTGTTATTTGTCAAGAAGAAGGATGGTTCGCTACGATTAGGGTAGTCGATTATAGAGAGCAGAACAAGTGAGATTTTGGATAAGAAATCGTTATCCTCTTCCGAGGATTGAATGATTATTTGATCCCAACTACAAGGATCCGCGTTATTTCTCCAATAGACCTTCGGTCAGGTTTTATCACCAACTACGCGTCACATGAAAGATGACATACCTAAACGTCATTTTGAAACGAGAATATGGACAGTTATGAGTTAACAGTTTTATGCCTTTTTTTGGGCTAACACCAATGCACCTGCAATTTTTATGGTATCTGATAATAGAGTTTTGTAAACCTACTAGAAAAGTTTTGTTATTGAGTTCATCGATGACATCTTGATCTACTCGAAACGAAGGAGGACCATGAAGTTTTATTTTGGTTTGGATTGGAAATTGTTAAGTAAGTGAGAAGTAGTATGCCAAGTTCTCCAATGGTGAGTTCTGGTGGTTGCAAGAGGTGCACTTTCTTGGTCATGTTGTCAATCAGAATGGTATACATGTGGATCCCAGCAAAATAGAAGCGGTTAAGAATTGGAAGACCCCTACGATGCCTTCTGAGATTCGATCATTTTTGGGATTAGCCGGTTATTACCGACGGTTTATTGCAAACTTTTCCAAAATTGCTAAACCTCTTACCTCGTTAACTCTGAAGAATCAAAAGTATGTGTGGGGTATAGAGCAAGAAGATGCCTTTCAAACTTTAAAGAATAAATTGTGTGATGCACCAATATTGACGCTACCTGATGGAGTGGAAGATTTTGTAGTTTATTGTGATGCATCAAACCAAGGATTAGGTTGTGTACTCATGCAAAGGGGCAAAGTGATTGCTTATGCATCGTGGCAGCTGAAAACCAATGAGAAGAACTATACGACGCATGATTTGGAATTGGGAGCTGTTGTGTTTACTCTTAAGACCTGGAGGCATTATATGTATGGTACTAAGAGTGTTATCTATACGGATCACAAAAGTCTTCAACATATTTTTGATCAGAAAGAGCTGAATATGCGTCAGAGGAGATGGATTGAGTTGTTTAGTGATTATGAGTGCGAGATTCGTTACCATCCTAGTAAGGCGAACGTTGTGGCTGATGCATTAAGTAGGAAGGAGCGGTTGAAACCTAGACGTGTAAGGGCCATGGCAGTGACTATCTAGGATGTAATTATGGAAAACCTGCATGGCCTAGATCAGCAGATGGAAAAGAAAGAGGGCTAGAGTTTGTATTTCATGGACCGTATATGGGTTCCATTAGTAGGAAGTGTGAGAACGATGATCATGAATGAAGCTCACAG
>BQNB010109694.1:0-13874 GCA_026074375.1 Tanacetum coccineum
GTGAGTTTCACGGCCCCTATTATACTTCTTTTAAATATTTTAGGGGAGATTACATGCTCATTTACAAGCTCGTTTATATACTCGTTTACATACTCATTTACATACTCGTGTACATACTTATTTACAAACTCGTTTACTTACTCGTTTACAAACTTGTTTACATGCTTGTTTATTTTATAACATTGTAATTACTTTTCAAGACTTTGTGATTTTATAACCCCGCTTTAACTTGTTTATCATTATTTTACAAATATCAAGGTGAGATACATTGCTTGTTTTCACTTATGGACGCAAATACTTTACTTTCTTGTAAATAATTACGGATTAGCCTAAGTAGCGATAATCTACTATGCCCGACTTATCATGAACCGTTAATTACTTTGTGTAAGCACGTGTGTTATAAATAGATCTATTGGGATTGACATCCCCGTCCAGGATTGGTGTCTACAAGGCCAAAGGGCGTATACCATGTCGGATTTTAGGTGTCTCACTGAGGGCACTCACTTGGATACTTTGATTGTCTGAAATTGATTGGCATACATAACTTTGTCTAGTTTCGGTGTCATGAGCTTAGTGCAATCGTAATCACTGCTCCGGATATTGTATACCATGCAATACATACTTTAAACCTTGCGGTCCAACTTTGTTACTTACTTAAACCTATGAACTCACCAACTTTATGTTGACACTTTTAAGCATGTATTTCTCAGGTGAATAAGCTGCTTGACGTTCTTGATGTGCATTGGAGTCTAAACTTTTCAGGATTTCATTCATGGATTTCTACTTGCATTCAAACTATCAATCTCGTTGTATTATTTTCAGTCTTTCATTTTGATGCTACTTTGGGACAAATGTTATAACTTTTTAAATTTCAATTAAATCAACGAGATTATCTTTCAAACGACGCATTTAAATGTCGTTCTCTTGTATCTTGTGCTATTGTATTATGAAGTAATACCCCCGGTTACCATTCCGCTACGACATATTTTGGGGGTGTTACATTGAACCAGGTCCATCGATACGTATTAGCTTTACATATGAATTAAATTTATTTTAAAATTTTAATTTAGTATACGAACATACTTATTCGTGTTTAAAATTATAGTTTTTATCTAAAAAATTTCATTATATATTAATATTGATTTATATTTTGTAAAAGATTTTTTTTGGATGAAAGACTTAACTTTGTTTTAAGTGACGTGTATGTTGTTTAAATTTAACTATTGATGTTATTTTGTGCACAATATGTGAGATTTTTTCCTTTTTTTGGAATAGCAAACTTTACAACCTATACCACCTTCCCAAAAATTCTATTTCACATGTCTCTCAATGAAACTTGAACCCACAACCTTTAAGTTGAAGGGTCACTCACATACCGATGGGCCAAGAGGCCTTTGGTACACAATATGTGAGTTTAATAACACATGATGAATGTTGAAGTTAAAATATATAGTTTTTAAAAATGTTTTTCCAAATATCCTTATGTAAACTTTAAATAAGAATTCCATTAGTCGTTGTTATCAGTACAATAGCGTATATTTGTTTTCATATCAGAGTACCTCGTGCTTATATTTGATATTTATCTTGTTAATAATAATTTAGCCGTATTTGATATTCAAACCCGTGTATGATATCATGTTGTACACAATTGATGTGTCGTTTAGTATAGGTATTTATATTATCAAGTTTTACTATTTATATTTTGCCAACTTTACCTATTAACTAACACTAACGGGCAGTGTACCCGGTCGATTGTAGGTTCGTTGGTAAGTAGGGTATCGATTACTAAGCGTTAAGTTAAACCTAATTAATCATAATTAAACCTAAACTAACGCAAATAGGAGGGTTCAGCCTGAGAGACTAGCACGAGTTTTGGTTTAATCTAAACTAATAAAGCGATAAATGAGACAATAACATACACAAGTAGATAAACAAACGATAAAGAAGAGGTCAAGCACTTATGTAAGGAAAACGTATTAACCAAGTTTATTTAAATAAAAATGTATGAACTGTGTATGTGTGCAATGATTGTACTACTTTCGTTGGTGGTATATCATTCCAAAGCTAGGTGGTACTTCTCCTTAAACTTTAGGTTTATATAACGGTTAATCCTGTCACAATCAACCAAACCGCATAAAGTTCACACCGTCGATTATAATCTATCTAGATGACAATATTGAAACCTAGCTCATCGAGGCTTTACCAACTTATGGCCTAATGGTTATATATATATACTAGTAGTCTATAATCCACTTAACTACCCAAGGAAACAGAACGTTATTTATATTCCTAAGATACCTTAGTCTATCATTCACTTAACCAAAGATAGAAACAAGGTTTTATTTAAAGCCCTAGTGATCTAGCTATATAGATAAGCTATATTTAGTATCTATCCCAGACTCATGCCTATAGCCCAAATAACGATTAAGTTACAGCGCTTTATTTATAATCCTAGATCCAGTTGAATGATAGATGAAAACATAATCAAGCACATAAACGGGTATGAAGTGATAAACATAATCGACATGCAACGAAAGAATAAACAATCGCTATAAACAAATCAAAACATCAAATTATCATAAATTTGGCTAATACCTACAGGTATTAGCCCATAATCTTTGTAACGATACACAGTATCATATTCGGAACCATTAAAGTAGAGTTTATAAAGAAAACGATATGCTAACTAAACGATTATTGCGGAGTATAATGATTACAATAGTTTTCATATGGAATGAATGTACTTGCAAGGCCTTCTTATCTTCTAAAATCGTCTGAGAATCGTACTTGGTGGGTTTTTTTACCCTCTGAAAACCGAATGCTAGGTTTTCTATCTGTAGGTTCGCAAATTAGGTCGATACAACGTATAGGTGAGGTCTAATACGGCGTATCCGGGGTATTTAGCGTGGGCTCCACGAATATTATATTTCAGAATAATCCTTAATCGATGTATCTAGATACGGCGTATCGAGGTCTTCTCGTCATGGATGTCTTATGAAGTTAGGGCGCGAATACGTCGTATTTGCATAAGTAAATACAACGTATCGAGAGTAAAACATGCTTGTTCTGAAAGTTGACCAAAGTTTCATATACGGCGTATATGCTGATGTGGATACGGCGTATTCTTCAAATTCAATTAATGGTCTTGAATTCGTCTAAGTCTTAGGATACGGCGTATCTATCTAGAATGATATGGCGTATTGATGTCAGATTCAGTAGACTTTCTTGAACTTCTTCGTTTATGCTCCAAAACATGTTCTTTTCTCTAACTTTCACTAATTGCTCGATAATAACCGAGATTCATAGAGATAAGCAATTAAGTATCAAATCTTATATAAACTAATATAAAATGAGCAATATAAACGGGATAAATGATGCTAATAATTAGACGTTATTTGATGTCATCAATAATATGCGAGTTTAATAACACATGATACACGTTGATGAAGTTAAAATATAAAGTTTTTTAAATATTTTTTCCAGATATCCTTATATAAACTTTAAATAAGAGTTACATTAGTCGTTGTTATAAGTATAATCGTGTGTATTTGTTTCAATATCATGATAATTCGTGTTTACATATGATATATGTATATATGTAGAAGTTAAAATATAAAGTTTTTTTAATATTTTTTCCAGATATCCTTATATAAACTTTAAATAAGAGTTACATTAGTCGTTGTTATAAGTATAATCGTGTGTATTTGTTTCAATATCATGATAATTCGTGTTTACATCTGATATATATATATATTATAAATAAGTATATATAATGTGTGTATATAAGTATATAATATATATATATATATATATATATATTATATATATATAATATAGTATTTATATATATATATATATTATATATAAATATAAATATATATATAGAATATATGTATCATAATGTATGTAATATGTGTATGTATATGTGTATGTGATATGTATATATATATAACTATTCATAATATAATAGATATATATATATTATATTTAAAAAAAAAAAAAAATATATAAAATATATAATGAACTCAACCGAATATAATAATCAAACCCGTTTAACGCATGTGATCAACTTATAAAATGAAAAAACATTGAGTACATATGAGCATAGAGTAAAAATATTTATTTTTTCGGATATTCTTACTTAAACTCATAAAAAGGAAAAACATGAGTTATTTGTATACGTACAACATCGTGTATTTATTTACATACACAATAATTCGTGTTTTCAATTTAATATTACTAATCTTGGGCATATATATGATGTATTTTTAAAACGACATATATGTTGTATTTTAAAATATAAAGTATAGAGGTACAAAGTTTAAGAGGTTATTTGTTTATTTTTTTGAAGTTATTAAAAACATGAAAACTTATAAATGTACACTTAACTCAATATAATTTATTAAAATTTCAACCATTAAAGTTTATTAATTACCTCATATTTTTAAAAAACTTTGTTTTCACAAATTTAACACATATATTTTTATGTGTTTGTTCTCCACCAAAATCTTCCACGAAACTTAACTTTTCAATTTTGAATTTTTTAACTAATCAGATCGCACGATTTTACCTACGTGTGAAAATCAAGCGACCTGATTGGTTCAATTTTTTTTTTATAAGACTGTTTTGCCAAGAAAATTCCAAAATAATCTTTTATATAATTCTTTTATTATATAAAAGATACGTTAAATATACATTTTATTTTGACAGTTTTGCACTTTTGTTTATATCTACTTTAAGTGAAAATATGTTCTCATTTTATAATAAAAACTCCAAACTATATCAGAAAATGAAAGATAGTATTTCTATTAGGCTACCCACTATTAGGGGTGAGCAGAAACCGCACCGCAAACCGCAAAACCGCAAAATCCGCAAAAACCCGCACCACAAAAACCGCACCACGACAAAAACCGGTGGATTGGTTTTAGGAAAAAATAAAACCGCAAAATGCGGTGCGGTTGCGGTTTTATCCGTAAAACCGAACCGCAAAATCCGCACCGCACCGCACATTAATTTTATAAAACCGAAAAACGGCACATTGATTATTTAATGTGTGTTATAAGGCTTCTAATGCATATTATCAATAATATTCTAGGTAATGTGTGTGTTTACCTTAAATATATGCATTGTTATAACCGAAAAAACCAACATTGTAAACAAAAAACCGCAAAAAACCCACATTAATTATATAAATTATAAGTGATGGTGCGGTGCGGTTAATACCCGCACAACCCGCAAAACCGCAATAAAACCCGCAAAACCGAAACCGCAAAAACCGCGCGGTTGCGGATTCTCACTTTTTAAAAACCGCAATTGCGGATGCGGTGTGGTTTTTGCCAAAAACCGCACCGATCCGCCCCATGCTCACCCCTACCCACTATGGTTAGGTCGACCAACTCACTCGCCGTCGTTCGCCGTCGGTTGGCTCCATAGTGGGACGTCGGTCGAGGTCGAGGTCGCCGGAGACAAAACTCGAAATTTGTCGAGGTCGCGACTAACGGTCGAGCTAAGGAAAAACAAAAAGCACCTCCCCTTTTTCTTTAAAAAAACTTTTTAAAATTTTATAATTTAAATCAACTTTAATACACTATAAATACCCAACTTATTACACCATTTTTATTCACACATTCAAACCATTTATATCTTTATATTTCTAATTTATACACACACAATGACTTCTACTTCAAACCGCCGTGGAAAGGCAAAGACATATGTACCTGAACCATAGACAACAACGGAAGAGATCGCGTTGTGTAAAGCTTGGTGTGAGGCGATAGATAACTACATCGTAGAATACAAAAGATCTGGGTTTTGGGAGGTTGTTTTTGAAAACTTTAAGAAAGAAATGGGGAAGACTATTCGAAAATACAATACCGTCGTTGTCAAATGGAAAAATTCGATTCGTCCTAAAGTTGCTGCGTTTAGTGTCGTTTACGAAAGTGTCCAACGGATGGACGAGAACGGGTCTTCTGACCTCGTTTTGTTTCAAAATGCGTTAGCCAAATTTCAAACTAGGTACGGACATCCCTTCATAATGAATGCGTGTTGGGGAATTTTAAAAAATCATCCTACTTGGACAACAATTGAAGTGCCAACATACCAACGACGTAATAATTAAGTTTAGTTTAAGTTTCTAATGTATTTTATTTTAATATGTAATGTTTTTTAATGTATTGAATAATTCAGTATTTATATTTCCAAATTTTAAATTCCAACGGCTACTTTTTCATTATAAATACCCCTCATCATCTCCTCATTTTCTCACACAACTTCTTATTCTACTCTCTTACACATTCAAACCACTTCTATACACACACTATGGCTAACAAACAAAATAAGGTGTGAGATGCTATCATTAGCCGACTACGAACGGAACAAGAAAATAAGTACCAGTTGATTAGCAATTTGTTGGGGGAGATAAATCGTTATATGCTCCAAAATCTAGACCGGGCTGAGAAGGAAACGAGGGTGACTTCGCTACCTCTCAACGAGCCACTAAAAACCTTCAGTTTGCAAACTCTGCGTTTGAGCTCGGTATCGGACAAGCGCATCGCAACCATCTTGGAGGCGGCTAGAGAAAAAGTGATTGACATCATAAATAACAGAGACAAAATGATCAAGACTTACCAAGCAATCTAAGAATGTGTTCTCGTATCGTTTCATGCGTTTACGTTTTTATCTATGTATTCTTTTTTACTTACGATTTGAATTTTGTTATTATTTAATGTTTTTTATTATTTATGTAATGTTTTTTATTATTAATGAAATTTAAATTTGTTGTTAAAAAAATTAAAAATGAAAAAAAGGTCAACCTTATAGTGGCAAAAGATCGCCTGTAGGTCAGAGAGAGAAAACTGATGTAGCACTGGAAAGTGCAGGTCGGGACCGACTGCCATAGTGGGCAGCCTTAAGTGGCATAAATATTCTTGTAGACTAGGGCAAAGCCCGTGGGTTGGCTGGAATTATAAGAACAAAACAATGATTTGATTTTTCTTTTCCAACTTTTATTCTTTATCTTTGACTGAATAAAATTAAATCACTTGAATGATACACGGGTCCAAATAAACGAATAACCCAATGTTACGAGAAATCAAAATGTGAAGAAGATTCTTAGGCGGTGTTTGTTTTTGCAAAAAAAGCCTGACCGTCTCTGACGTCTTACCAGTCAGACGCGGTCAGACGTCGGACTTGTTTGTTTTTTTCTTGTTAGTCAGACGCGGTAAGAGTTAGTAAGGTCTGATTGAGTTAGAGGTTCGTGGGTTATCTGATTGCCTCTTACTCTTGATGTCTCCTTCATCACTTCACTTTAACTTGCGTTGACCTGTTACATTCTCTGCTGTAGTTTTTTGGTTCTTTTTATATTGTTTGTGGGTGGAGTTTTTGTGAAGAAAAGGTTGCAGCTTTTTTTTTATGAAGAAGAAGATGGGAAAAGAGTATTATTTCAAAGAAAACACGTGATCTTGTCAAGAATATATGGGTTGTTGGGCTTTAATCCTTTATTGGTTGGAACATAATTTTTTACTATATTTTACGAATAACTTGTATGGAGTATATTTTAATTTTATACAGTATTGTTATCTCAGCCTATTTTATGTACAAAAAAGTTTGACTTGCTTAAGCAAACTTTTTGTTTTTAAGTGACTTTTACCTTTAAATTGATATGTTTTTGTTTAAAATTCGTTCGACATCGAAAATTATTTTTCCGGATGGTTTAACGTTGATGTTGTTAATTGTTGGTTGTTTTCATTTGTTTATATTATTATATAGATTACAAATAGTGTCGGGCTGGAATTTTCGGGTTCGAGTTTATTAAGCTACCGAGCTATTGCTTTGTGAATTGAAATATTAGTTATAACTCGTTTATTGAAATAGTGTGATCCGAAAGTGTGTGTATTTGTGAATTGCTAGACCGATTATTTTTTCCCAAATATTCATCTTATTGTTATTCTTTTAATATATACTTAAAGAAAACAAAAAAACAAAATCATTCAGACAATTATACAAAAAAAACAATATATTTCATATTCAGACGTTGAAACCACCTCTTACTAGTAAGATGTGGTAGTCAGATTCAGACCTGAAACATCTTAATAAAACAAACACACCCTTAGTCAAATTATCCATTGGGGGATTTCAAAAAAATCATGTTCTATCGCAAACGTCCTCTAAACAGAAATACTATAACTTTTTTTTCTTTTTGCATTAAATAAAATCACAATGAAAACCTAAACAGGAATTCTATGTAATTAGTATTTCAAATGCTTCCTTCTTGATCGGGTAATATTTTGCACACTCCATAAATTTATTGGCATACTCAAAAATATGTGTGTCATGACTATTATATCTTTAATATTTGCACATTCCATTAAATAATATAAGGGTATAAATGTCGAGAAATAGACAATTTGAATGTGCAAATCAATAAGTAGAGTGTGCAAATCATCACTCTTCTTGATCACGTATATAGTAAATCTTGTTTTGCTACATCTTTTCATGTTGGACTGCTGGAGTTATCGGCTTATCGCAATACATTATGCATCTTATTTAGCATATATAGTCATGGATGGCTTTGTGCTTTTTTGGAATCGGACTCTCAAATGTCAAAATGTTATCATCTTCAGAAACTATCCCAACTTGGAGCTAGGTGTTTTTATAGATAGCATTCGTTAATGGCCGAAGAACTTGCATCTTTTCATGATATAATCGAGTTGATAATTAAGTTGCTGCCTGAATTTGCATTTTCTTTGAATCGATGTCTAATGTGCCATCTGGGATGTTTTTTTTTTAATGAACTTACTTCGTTTTCGAGAAGTGACTTGTAGAGAATATAGTTTTGATGTTATGTATATGGTCTCTCTTAAAACAATAAACAAAAATATTACTAATGCCCAAAAATATTTTAGAAGTAACCTTCTACAAGTTTCTACTTTAGAATTCGAACGAAGTTAATAGCTAGTAAATATGAAAAACGAAAACATCCAATTTCTTAAACGTAATAAATCAATTAAATATCGAGCTTTTCAAAAATGGAAAAAATTCGTGGAAGTGATATGACAGTATAACACCATTCGGGTCCCGATGAAGATTTTTGGTGGTGAATGTTTCGACATCCTTACCCTCTTTCTTTCCAAGATTTTTCTTGTTTGACCAAGAGTCAACTCGTACAATACTTACACTTTCAGCTTCGTATTTTTGATCCATAATATAAAATTTTCTTCATCATGTTAATTTTTTTTAAGAATCCGGAGTTTCGGTAATTGAACTATGTTTATAAAAGTTGGATTCTTAGCACTTTTTTAGATAATTTATTAATATGAGAAAACTCTATTTTATTTTTAATTAAAATTCTTATCATAAAGTTCAAAAGAAATTGTGCATTTCGATTTATTTAGTCATGATTCCGTCACTGTCAGTCCACATCCCCGATTCCCACCCTAATATCCATCCTCGTCGCAACAAGTGATGACATGTCGTATTGATAGGTGTCGTTGCTTGAGACTTTCAGAGACGAGTTTGTAACGACGACCTTTGTTGTTGCAGAAACATTAGCGACAACAACACACTTTTTTGACAACGACTATTAGTCATCACTAACCAACAAATCTTGCAGTGTAGATTGCTTATTAACACCATTGACCGATATAAAAAATCATGCACAAAATATGTATATACTCTATTAACATAACAAAATCATCAACCATGTAGATATTTCAATATCAACCAGAGAACGAAGATGGACAAAAGAAATATATGCATTTGTAGCACCCGAGCAAATTAACTCATACCTGAGTACTGTTCTTGTATTATATATGTATAGGCTATTACTTTTCTTATACAACAAAATTATGACGATAACTTTTGAATGATCAAGAAATATCATTTTTCGTAAATGAGAACAATAATTTGCATATAGTCTTCTATTTTGTTAACCCTAATGTAAATAAACTATACCCCACACATGGAAATCTTAAATATTTTGTGTTTTTAAACATCAACTGATGACGTATAGTACCAATCGGGCCGCAAACTCGGGCCAAGCAACAAGTAATAAG
The DNA here is from genome assembly GCA_026074375.1 of Tanacetum coccineum. Lineage (NCBI taxonomy): Eukaryota > Viridiplantae > Streptophyta > Magnoliopsida > Asterales > Asteraceae > Tanacetum > Tanacetum coccineum. The sequence continues at coordinate 10,053 of BQNB010109694.1, forward strand.
CCCAAGCCCAAGAACCAGAATGACCCAAGACGGCCAGGTACCAACCGCTCCGCACGGCAGATAGCCTACACACAGCCTGCAGATAGTTTTAAGCTCCGCGGCGTCGTCTCCCGCAATCCACTCCACCCCTCGCGAAAACATTTACCACACAAGACAAAACAACCACCCGTGACCAAGCCAAAAAGAGTAAGGGACAGAACGTGGGACTTCGGGGAAGAACGTCAACGTTCCTAATAAGGATAACAGACGATGATAACAATAACCTAGGCAGCTATGCTACAAAAGGCGGCAGCATCATCGACGTTGACCTCACAACAACAGCCTCATTTACCCACTGGGTAATAAGGTGAACCTCACCCCGTGATCCTGACGTCCGATAATGACACCCGCCTATATAAGAAGTCATCCAAACACTTCTAACGGTATGACTTCCGCCATCATCACACACATACTATTAATAACCCCTACTTACTCTCACACCCGAGCTTAATCGCGGGATTCCTCCCTCGCGGTAAGGCTAACGGTGTTTCTTTTCTTGGCAGGAAGTCTTCTCTAATATTCACTTAGTACAAGCAATACCTAACGGAACGAGCTTACACCAGGGTTAAGTAAGGTCCATCCCATTTACTCCATTCTCACTAATTTTGTACTAACAAGTTGGCGCCATCCGTGGGACCAAACACAACCGCGTTCCAAAAAAAAAAAAAATGAGCCAACCGGCAAATCCAACCCACACTCTCGCCAACTCCGCAGTCCGAAACATAGCCGGCAAGGGGAGTAAGCAAACACCCGATAGCAATCCTGGGTGTCTCCCTGCGGATAAACTTCGGGAAATCTGTGAAAGACATTACAATCAAATCCTGCCAATCATGGCTGAGAAAGTTCATCAAGAAAAATTTCAGGGCCTACAAACACGCATGACTTACGGCGAAAGCTCACATCGAAACTCACAGCCACAATTCTCGGAGTCAGAATCATGCGACAGAAAGAAAAGGCCCAAGAAGAGGAGACAAAGCCCCGTCACCGCGTCAAGAGGGACACGTCCCTCGCAGACTGCGAGCGTATTCTCCAGGCTAAGGCAGGAAAAAGATAAGCCAACCCGCCGAAGAAGCTCAGTGAGCGCTACAGTGTTCACTAGGCTAGGCCCTAGAGATAAAAATATTTTCAAACGATTGGTAGAAAGAAAAAGAGACATACACTCATGGCTGAGGTCAGGCGCATCACGATAGGGGCATGCGGATAAAAGAAGGAGTACCAGCAGGTCAGCGGAAACCTCAAGCCAAAGAAGGAAAGACGCTAGAGAACTCATTCTTAGCTATGTCACGTGTTCTAGCAAACGTCAGCAAGAAATCAAGGAAGAGTGGAACACCGCCCACCGCGAAAGCCGCAGGTCGTATACCCGGACCAAAGAACTGTATGACTCCAAAAATGACCACGACCGGGGCGGACACTGGAAGTCCAAAAAGCATAGGTCAAATGACGAAGACGACTTTTCCCAACCATAATTATGTGACGAAACTGACCCATTTACAGCAAGGATCCGAAACTTCGATGTCCCAAAAAGGACCCCATGCCAGTCAACGTAAAAACGTACGATGGCACCGGGGACCCAGACGACCACCTAAAGATCTTCCAAGCAGCGGCAAAAATAGAACGGTGGGCCATGCCAACCTGGTGTCACATGTTCAATTCCATACTCATCGGCTTCGCAAGGGTTTGGTTCGACAAACTCCCCTCAGGATCCATTGACGACTATGAAATGCTACGGAAAACGTTCCTAGGAAACTACTCACAACAAAAGAAGCACATAAAGGCACCTGTGGAAATTCATCACATCAAACAGAGGGAGGGAGAGTCGACGGAAGCTTTCATGGAAAGATTCAAAGTGGAAAGTATGCATGTCAGCGGAGCACCAAAGTGCATGAAAATACCAGGATTCATGCACGGAATCACCAACCCAGATCTAATAAAAAAGTTGAAAGACAACATACCAAAGTCCATAGACGAAATGATGAGCGTAACAACAGCTTTTCTAAGAGGAGAAGTAGCCGCCGCTAACCAATCAAAGAAAAAAGCGCCGCCAGCATGGAAGCATCGTGAAACCAGTTACAGACCGAACTTTGACAAAAGGCTCGATTTCAAAAACCAACACAAGTCGAGCAGGTGGCAAGATCGCTTCACACCTCTCACAAAGACGCCCAAAGAGATCCTAGCGATGAACACCGTGAAATTCAAGGCCCCGCCACCTATGACCGGACCCGCAGAAATCAGGAACAAAAACAAATTTTGTGAGTTCCATGGCGATAAAGGACACAACACATGTGAGTGCATCCACCTGAGGAGACAAATAGAGGAAGCGGTCAAGTCAGGGCAGCTGTCGCACCTGGTCAAAGAAATAAAGCAAGGAGGAAAACTAAGAGAGCACGCGAAAGCCGCAAAAAAGGGGAAGCTCCTAAAAAAGAAAAAGCTACGATAATTTTCATGGTCCAGCCCTGGCAACGGATGACAAAACAAAAGACCACCCAGAGCTTCTCCACGGACCAAGAAATTTCCTTCTCAACGCTAGGAGACAACAATGGACAGGAGACACCAATTGTGATTGAAGCAGAAGTAGAGGGCCATTTTATCCATCGCATGTATGTGGATGGGGGATCAGCCTCAGAGGTGTTATACGAACATTGCTTCAACCTACTCCACCCAAAAATAAAAAGCCAAATGGTCCCGTCAACAAATATCCTGGCCACTGGAGTAAATTTTGCTAATTGTAACTCTGGGAGACGAAGAGCACTCGGCAAATGCCCTGATGAACTTCATGGTTGTTAGATCCCCGTCACCATACAATGGCATCATTGGCCGCCCAGTTCTCAGCAAAATCTAAGCGCTACCATCTATCGCTCACGGAATGCTGAAATTCCCAGTGGAAGGAGGAATAGTGACGATCCGCAGCACTACTGTAATACCAGCGAAATGTAGGATGGTGACAGAAGCACAAGACCTCAGCCCGTCCAAAGAGCAGGCAATCGCAGAAAGAATCAAAGTAGCAATCCACCCAGAGTATCCGGACCAAACCGTCATCATCGGCGGAGGCCTATCCGAAAAAGAAAGAATGGAACTCTGCAACTTGCTAAAAGAAAACTTGGATATATTCGCCTGGAAGCCGGCAAACATGACCGGCGTTCCATGCTCCATAGCGGAACACCGTATGAACATCCGCGAAGGATGCCAACCCATAAGGCAAAAAAGAAGGGGCATGCACTAGATAGGAATAAGGCGATCTAAGAGGAAGTCGCTAAGCTGGTGGAAGTGAGAATCATGAGGGAAGTTGATATGTGAGAAAACACATATCCTTTCAATATCAAAAATGATCCATAAAAGACAAAATTATGCTTAAAATGCTTGTACATTGCTTTTTTTGTCTTTGTGATTGTGTAGGTATGGATATTGCAAATATCACAAGAAAACGGTCAAAACCGGACACGGGAACGGATAGAGTGTACAAGAGCCGGGAGAATGCTTTCAAGGTCAACCATAGTCAATCCTTGGTCAACATTGGTTAATCACAAGAAGACAAAACCTTGCAAAATACCCTAATTACCCTTAATGTTAAAACAATTTCATATTAAAAACCCTAAAACCCTAACACCGTTATCTTTTTATTAATAAAAGATAACGGTCATTAAATTCCTTATAAAACCAAATCCTTATAACCTGTTAACTTGTCCAAGCCCAAATCCAATTTCCCAGGTCAAAGCCCAAATTTCCCGAGTCAAACACCCTTCTAAACGGTTAAAAAAAGAAAAGGCGCGAATCCCATTTACTGTT
>BQNB010109695.1:0-22702 GCA_026074375.1 Tanacetum coccineum
TGTTTTTGGTTAAGTCGGCAAAATATAAATTTAAAACTTGAATCATAAAAATATACACCACACAATGACACATCAAGAACAAAGTAGACGAATAAATGAATGATAATTGTGTTGTGCAGTATTACTATTAGATGATTAGATCTAATTAATTTGAGTTTATTGGGCTTTTTATATCTTTACAATTATATTTTACGCTAGATAAAAGGTGCACCATAAAAATTATTACACTAACTAATTTTACACCATAAGGAGCGAAAGTAGCGAATTTTTTTTTGGGTTGCACATATCAAGAAACGACAATTTTTGAAAAAAATTGCACTTCGTAACCGAAAATATGGTGTAGCTCGTGCCACACCTGGCACCAATGTGGGTCCGTCCATGGCTATAATTAGAGCAAAATTTACACTAAACCCCTAACCTATTGACTAAAGTGAATACTATATCTAACATAATTGTTTATGTTTATCATTTTTTTGATCCTTATATTATTTTTCAGATAAACTAGTTAAATCGACAAACAACCAAACTTATTTATCGCTCGACCTATTTACTTAAACATATTAAACGGGTTACATGTGTTATGCAGGTCTGGGTTAGGGTTGAGGTTCTTGACACGATTAATAAATGGATCATGTTTAGGTAGAGGTTATAATAAGCCGCCAACCCGAACATGACTCGATTTCCACTCCTACTGTGTACACATAATTTGTGAATATCCTTGTTTAAGTTTTTTAACCTATAAATGTATGTGGCTATTGGATAGCCCTTCAAGTTTAAGTATTTAAACTTGTGATTGATGAAAAGAAATTTGAAGCAATTTCTTTTGTGGAAAATATCATGGTTGTATGTTATTTATGTTTCACTGAAATTGCTTGTCTTGTTATTTTATGTGTTTTTCAAATATTCTAACAATAAAAGACTGGGCTGTTGATAGTAGGGTGGCAAAAATCTGTTAGTTGGCTATATGCTCAAGTGGGTTCGGGTTAAATCGAGTAAAACTTTAGTATGGGTTGGCCAATGGGGTACCTGTAAATACTTTTGGCCACTTGCAAAAATTATGTATGCAGAGTTCTTTATATCAGAAATTAAAATTTGAAGAACACTCTTGGTTTCTTAAAGCCAACAGAATTGCAATCAACTAACTGATCACAAAGTAACAAAACTGAAATGAATCTTAAATGCTCCGCGACAAAGATTGATGGTACCCAAAAGTAATTAAACTAAGAAATACAGATAGAATTTACATGTCCGCCTTAGTTCCAATTAATTTTTAGTTTGTTACTGACCAGCTTTCTTATGACGATATTAGTAAAGTATATTGATTGATAAAGACCACACATGATCCAGACTTATCATAAGAGCTGTGATCGTGATTACATTACACTATAGGCAATCAGGCATCGTGATTAAATCAAACTTGAGATAAAAATGAACTGAATTGTTTAAATTTCTATGTTAACACCTTGTTCATTACCAAAGCAATGTGGGTTAAGGAAATGCATTGGTAATTGCTGCATTAAGTAGTCAAAACCCGGGAGACATAGCCATTGAAAATGCAGTTTTTGGTGCAAATCCTTCAATTGCAAGTTCTATTATAGCCAAGCCATATTAATTAAGTTCATAAGAGTGTGGTGAATTTGAAAGTATGTGCACAATATTGGTATTTTTTAATGTCCAGGTATGATATTTGTACATTTTTAAAAGTATATTGCTATTACATCAACTTAACCCTAAAGATAATCGTTAGAAAAGTTCTTGTTTAGCAATAACTATGGAAACAGGCGGATAAACAAAAGTACATCATTGTTTTTAACGTCTAATATTTGTTTCTTTTTTTGATTTAATCGTTATAAAAGTACATAATAATCTGGCTATGGATATGCTTTTTCCCACATGTATTGTTAAATTGTATCAATCTAACAAGTTTTTTTATTTCTTATGTTTATTGTCTTTAGGTCCTCTTTTCTTCTCCTCAATATCTTGAAGGACCAGTTCTGTCAAGTGCTTAAAGATGCTGTTGGTCTCTTGGATTGGGCTGAAGCCTTGGTGGGCTTTATTCTCTTTGGGCCCTTGATTCTTGTTACCGTTGACAGAGTAGTATATAACCCTAACTTATACCAAAGTTAGGGTTATCACTTCATTCACATATATCTAGAGCCGCTTGGCATTGCTCTCTTAGAGTCGTGACCTAGGAGATCATACTTTGTCTTAATCTTTTGATTGTGTGTTTGAGCGATCATTTATAGTGAGGTGATAAGACCAACCTAGTTGGGACTATCAATATTTTACTGTTGTATGTTTGATTAGCACTTGTTTGAGGACTAATCTCTTATCTTGTATCTTGAACTTCGTTCTTTGAATAAATATCACTAAGGGGAGGTTGGTTGAGTGATAGATCTGGTATCTATGTTATTTAGTTATACTTTTAACATGGTATCAGAGCTAAGGTTGTAGCTCTCATGCTTCTTGGCTCGATTGGTGGTGGTTCTAGTTATATTGGAGGTGCTCGATTGGTTTTTTGGTATTTTTGAATCTAGGGTTTCTAAAACCCTAATTTGGTAATTAGGGTTTGTTGAATCTGGGTTCACCCATCCTCTAGACTAAGTGAATCTAGAGATTGGGTGATATATTTGGTTATTCTGCTGCTTCTATTACTCTGTAAGTCTTCTTTTTTTTTATTGTGCCTGGTGATTATTGTTGCTATTTGATTCTATATGGCTGCTGCAGCTCCTCCTCCTCCTCTTTTAACAGGTGGAGATGGTGGTGATAATCCCCAAGTTGTCCTTATTAGTAACTTGGATGCTGGTAATCCTCTTCATGGGCACAATAGTGATAATAGTAGTTATGTTCTTGTTCCTTTTAAACTGCTAGGCACTAAGAATTATAGATTGTGGAATAATGCTATGAAACTTGCTTTACAAGCTAGAAACAAATATGGTTTTGTTGATGGTTCTTGTGTAAGAGACTCTTATGCTGATAGTGATGTCTTATGTGCCCAATGGGATAGATGTAATGCTATGGTTCTTACCTGGATTATGAATGTTGTGTCTAGTGATGTCTACATGGGCTTAGTTTACTCTAAAAATGCTGCTAATGTTTGGAAAGAATTGAATGAAACTTATGATAAAGTAGATGGTTCTATTGTCTATAATTTAATTCAGAAAATTGGGTCTGTGAACCAAGGTAGAAGTACTGTTGCTGACTATTATCATAAGTTGAACTCTCTCTAGAGAGAATTTGATGCTATTACCAAAGTGCCCAAATGTGTTTGTCCTATTAAATGTTCTTGTGCTGCTAGTACTGAGTTGGCCCTGCATCAGCAACTCATGAAGCTGATGCAGTTCCTAATGGGTCTGGATGATTGTTATCAACCTGTCAGGACAACTCTTCTCACTAGGGACCCCCTTCCTGATGTGAAAGATGCTTATGCCACTGTATCTAGAGAAGAATCCCACAGAGGGATTCCTGAGACCCCTGAGGCCATTGATGCTAAAATGCATGCTACTTCTTTTGCTACTAAGTCTTATAATCAGAATAAAAAGGGTACTAATAACAACTTTAACAGAAACAACTTTAGGGGTAATGGTCCCAACAACGTCAAAGGACCCAACCCCAACTTGATTTGTAAGAATTGTGGCTTCACTGGCCATACCATAGAAAGATGCTATGAGCTTATTGGATACCCTCCTGGGTACAAGAAGCCAAATGCTCCTAAGCAAAATGTGTTCAAACCTAATTTCAATGCCAATTGTGATACTAAGGGAAGTGACAAGCAGCCCTCTGCTTGTAATTCCCCTACCTCTTTCACTGCAGACCAAATGCAAAAACTTCTTAATTTGATCAATGACTCCACATCTGGAAACACTCATGCCAATATGGCAGGTAGAGTTTCTTTCTTTAATGGTAATGTCTTTTTTAATGTTAACCTTTCTAAATTCTATTGTGGGAATACCAAATTTCTTGTCAAGACCATTACCTTGGGATGGATCATTGACTCTGGGGCCAACCAACACCTTACCACATCTACCATTGGCATGACCAATGTTGTTGATATCTCTAACCTCAACATAACTGTTGGTCACCCCAATGGTACTGTGGCCACCATTAGTCACATTGGTGACTTGAGACTCTCCAACAATGTGATTTTGCATGATGTTCTTGTTGTTCCTGGTTATTGTGTCAGTTTGCTATCTGTTAACAAACTTATTAAGGACAGTAAACTGTTTGTTGGTTTTGATGAAGATAAATGTTATATTCAGGACTTGGACAAAGGGATAACACTGGGGACTGGTAGTGAATCTGGGGGACTTTACCTATTTGATGATTCTAAGAACATAAGCTTAGGTAATGTTAATACTGTTATGGCCTTTAATGTTTCTAAAGACTTATGGCATAACAGACTTGGTCACCCTGCTGATCAAGTCCTCAATGTGCTTAAAAATGACCTAAACTTGTCTAAAAATACCTGTGTTTCTGCCTGTGAAACTTGCCATAGGGCAAAACAAACAAGGGAACCCTTTCCCTTGAGTGATCACAAGTCTATGAATCCTGGTGAACTTGTTCACCTTGACTTGTGGGGCCCTTACAAGGTCTCTAGCAGAGAAGGTTTTAGGTATTTCTTGACCATTGTGGATGACTACTCCAGGGAAGTTTGGACTTACCTTTTGAAAACAAAAGATGAAGTGTTTAATTGCATTGTTAATTTCATTAAACTTATTCATAATCAATTAAATGCTAAGATTAAAACCTTTAGATCAGACAATGGAACTGAATTTGTAAACAAGAAAATGTTTTCTTTACTTGCTGATCTGGGCATCATCCATCAGACTTCTTGTCCTCATACCCCTCAGCAAAATGGGATTGTAAAAGGAAACATAGACACCTGCTAAATGTAGCAAGGAGTCTTATGTTTCAGGGAGGGATTCCTCTTAATTTTTGGTCTGATTGCATTCTCACTGATGTGTATTTAATCAACAGGCTTCCTTCTTCTGTCTTGAGTGATAGGTCCCCCTATGAATTGCTGCATAACAAAAAAACTAATCTCTCTCACTTAAAATGTTTTGGGTGTCTATGTTTTTCAACTATTCTTAAGTGATAAACTTACATCCACGTCTCAAAAATGTGTGTTCATTGGTTACTCTTCTGTCAAAAAGGCCTATAAATTGTTTAGCCTTGACAACAGAAGAGTCTTGTTTTCTAGAGATGTTAAGTTTTATGAAACTGTTTTCCCATTTAAAATGAAAAACACTAAAAGACATGACTTGGCAGATGTAGATTATACAAATGATGCTGAGCTTGTAACCTTTTTTGATAACCAAACAATACCAAGTCCCAATGATGATGAGAGAGCAACACCTTGTGAGGAAGGTGGAGTTCACTCTAACACAGATGTTGCTCTTATGCAGCATCCTGAGGAGAACTCTGCAACCCACTTAGGTGACAACATTATATATGAGGGCAATTTTTAAAATGAAAGTCCTGTTCATAGTCCTGTTCATAATGATATTATGTCTAGTGGGGACAACTCTGAGGAAGAACAGCCAAGTGTTAGGAGATCTAGCAGACCCTCTAAGTTGCCTGCTAAGTTTAATGACTTCATGCTTGATAGTAAACTAAAATATGGGATTGAAAAACACGTCATCTACTCCAAATTAAACTCTGTTAATTATTGCTTTGCTACTACCTTAAACAAATCTGTGGAACCTTCCACTTATTATGATGCTGTTAAGGATGCCAGATGGGTTGAAGCCATGAACAATGAAATTGAGGCCCTAATTAGAAACAATACTTGGACCATAACTAACCTTCCTATTGGTAGGAATCCATTGACAACAAATGGCTTTACAAAATCAAATACAAGTCCACTGGCCAAGTTGACAAGTTCAAGGCCAGAGTTGTGGCCAAAGAATTTAGTCAAAAAGAAGGCATTGACTTTGATGAGACTTTTAGCCATGTGGTTAAAATAATTACTGTTAGGTATCTTATATGTATTGGTGTTTCTAATGACTGGCCCTTGTTTCAATTGGATGTGAACAATGCTTTTCTTTATGGTGATCTGAATGAGGATATTTACATGTCTTTACCTCTTGGATTTGAATGTGCTGACAAAAACAAAGTGTGCAAACTTAACAAGGCCCTCTATGGACTTAAGCAAGCCCCAAGGCAGTGGAATGCTAAACTTACCACTGTCTTGGTTGAGCATGGCTTTGTCCAAAGCAAATTTGATTACTCTCTCTATCTTAAACATACCAATGAGGTCTTTGTTGCCCTCCTTGTCTATGTTGATGACTTCATCATCACTGGCAATAGCCTTGATGAAATTGAGAAACTCAAAGCTTATCTTAAAAGTAATTTTATGCTTAAAGATCTTGGGGTCATGAAATACTTTCTTGGCATTGAAGTTCTTGACAATGCCAATGGCATTTGCATGACTCAAAGGAAGTACTGCCTTGAGCTTATTCATGAGTTTGGCCTATTGGCTGCTAAGCCTGTCACTACCCCTTTGCCTGAGAATTGTGTTCTAGCTGTGGATGAAAGTGATTCTGATAAGTTTCTCAAAAACATTTTTGAATATCAAAAATTGTTAGGAAAACTTATATATTTAACCCACACTAGACCTGATATCTCCTATGCTGTTCACTGTTTGAGCCAGCACATGCATGCCCCTCTTCAATCCCACTTAAGAATTGCTTTGAGAGTTATTAGATATCTCAAAAACTCTCCAGGCACCGGAATTCAAATCTACAAGGACAAAAACCTGAAGCTATCGTGTTTCACTGACTCTGATTGGGCCAAATGTTTGAGGACTAGAAAATCTGTATCAGGCTTTTGTGTGTTCCTTGGAAGATCTCTTGTGTCTTGGAAAAGCAAGAAACAAGCCACTGTTTCCAGATCCTCTGCTGAGGCAGAATACAGATGTATGGCAAGTGCAACATGTGAAGTTATATGGATTACAAATTTGTTAAACGACTTGCGTATCAAAAATCTTCTGCCTGTGAACCTTTACAGTGATAGCAGTTCTGCTATTCAAATAGCTGCTAACCCTGTATTTCATGAAAGAACCAAACACTTTGAAGTTGATGTTCATTTTATCAGAGAGAAGGTTCAGGATGGTGTTATAAATACCTTCAAAGTTGCATCTGCTGATCAAACAGCAGATTTATTCACCAAAGGTCATGGAACTGCTCAACATGTGAAATTATGCAAGCATCTAAACCTGGTGAACATGTTTGGGAAGTAACTTTTTCTAATCCTTGTTAGTTTGAAGGGGGGTGTTAAATTATATCAATCTAACAAGTCTTTTATGTTTATTGTCTTTAGGTTGTTTTATTTGTTCTCGTCAATATCTTGAAGGGCCTTTCCTGTCAAGTGCTTGAAGTTGCTGTTGGTCTCTTGGTTTGGGCTGAAGCCTTGGTGGGCTTTCTTCTCTTCGGGCCCTTGTCTCTTGTTACCGTTATCAAAGAAGTATATAACCCTAACTTATACCAAAGTTAGGGTTATCACTTCATTCACACATATCAACAGCCGCTTAGGCTTAGCTCTCTTAGTCTTGTGACCTGGGAGATCATACTTTGTCTTTATCTTTAGATTGTGTGTTTGAGTGATCATTTGTAGTGAGGTGATAAGACCAACCTAGTTGGGACTATCAATATTTTACTTTGTATGTTTGATTAGCACTCGTTTGAGGACTAATCTCTTTTCTTGTATCTTGATCTTCGTTCTTTGAATAAATATCACTAAGGGGTGGTTGGTTGAGTGATAGATCTAGCTTCTTGTTACCAGGTTATATTCTTAACAATTTGTTTAAAACTTAAGTTTTATTTGGTACTCTACTTGATATCATTGTTTGTGTGCTTCATTAAATCACTTGATAAAGTGATTTTCCGTTTATGATATCAGATTATTATTATTAGTCGCGTATTGTTTTGGTCAAAGTTTCTTTTTTTGGCGACACCCATAAACAAATTTGTTTCTTTTTTGGCTTGTTGTAAACTCCTTTTTTTTGCCTCCCCCTCGAAAAAGTATCCTGCCTCCGCCTCTGAATAGAGGTAATTGGATTGATGGTATATGGGTGTGGAATTTGGTTTAGATTAGATCCCCTCGGGGTTGAGTGATGGGTGACTTAAAAGAGTTAGAAGATATGATGCCTCACTCTTCACCACTGACTCGACATGCCCTCAACCTGTGACGACGAAATACGGGTGTGAAATTTAGTAGTATTATACTAATGTATACTTTTTTGTGAAAATGTGAATTATATTAGAGTGAATAAACAGAGATTATTCAATGGACATGCCCATAATCCAAACTACAAGTACTATCAAACTATTCAATCACGATAACTCTTCGTCTGATTCAAGAACAAACTAGCTACAAATTCACATTTTCACATGACAAGGACTACATCCTTTAACAATGCAAACACTGCTAGCGAGTTCAAAGCAAACAAACTAACAATTGTAGCATTAAAAGGCCTCGTCCACTGCCAAAGCTCTAAAATAGGGACTACATTTCCTTCTTGAAGGTGTATATGGACTATTGTAGACTACATCCTCACAACAGACCATACCCAGCATCCAAGAGAGGCATCATCACCTAAACAGAACTTGATACCTATGACTTTGAACTACATTTCCTTCATGAAGGCATCTAATTGAACCGCATTGCAGCACAACCTCACAATTGGCCAAACTAGACATCATCCATGATAGGCATCATCCTCAGTCATTGGCCCAACCATCTCTATAACCACCATACTACTTATTACATTCAATCCTATACTCCTTGAAACCCTCTTCACAGGCTGAACTACTTCTGATTGGCCACATATTGAAACTGCACATTCCATACCTTTGCAACTTTTATAGTATGGACAGACTTAATCAGTTTTAGACTCATAAGCTGAAGCCTCACATGCTTATTAATGGACTGGAAAACAATATATGAACTTGTAGCATCTGAAGTGAAAATTCTACCATTCCTCTCCTTCCAAATGTGATAGACAGCATTGGCCAAAATAATTATGTTTACTATACTCCAGATTGAGTTGTTGCAAGGCAAATTAGCCATGTATTGAATAATCTGGTCCCAATCATTTTGAATATTATCAGCCTTCATTTTCTCTTTTAAACCATCATATATCTTTGCAGAATATTCACACTGGAAGAAATCATTTTCCATCTGCTACCATCAAACATATCAGCCACTTTGCAATCATTTTCCAATCTTGCATCATAAAGGCATCTATTATCAATAAAATTTGACAAAGGACCAATGTCATGCCAGTTATCATACCACATAGAGGTTCCTCTACCATCCCCAATTTCATGAATCATGCACTGCCTTACCTTTCTCCTCAAATCAAGCAAATAAACGAGACTTACCTAGCAACCTCAACTCGCCTCTTTGCTTGTTCTGCAAGTTCAGATAACTCCCTATAATCAGTTTTGTCTTTCAAGATTTCGTTTGCGTTTGGTGCTTGGAGACCATGCAATGTACGTTGGTCAGTGGCCCATTGAGCTTCCCTCTCGCCCCGTCCATAATCCTTTTTGGAGGAGAAAGCAGTCTACATATGCACAAAAGTGCGTTACTTTATATTAATCCTAAGATAATATATGAATGATTAAGTGTTAACGGGTTTACCCTTTTTTCGAGCATATTGTCCCATGCCTTTCCACTCAAGGCGTAACGGATGATAAATTTGAAAATGTCTAATGGGATGTATATGACGATGCTGTAGAGCCAAATCACTTGGAAACTAAATTCGACCCATTCACTAAGATAAACTCACCAGCTGAGCTACCAAGAAAGCAAAGAGGAGTAAAAGACCTGGGCGTTCAATGAACAACCAGCTCCTTGATCTTGTAACAAAATGAGTGCCTGACTAACAAGCTCAAATTCTTTCGTTTTTGATCGATTTTACACCAAATCTTTCCTGAAAACCAATCGTTGATGACCACATTTAATCTTAATAGCGAAAAATTTACATGTGTGGGGGTTTATCTTACAGTGAAGAAATCAGATTCCTTTGCTAACCAAAAGAAGATCACGGTCGTTACAGCTAAGTAAGTTCCAAGAACAACGCCTGCGGCAAAGATTTCTTTTAGCTTCCATGAGTCCGGAACAGGGGACGGTTTGACTTTGTTCTTAGAAATCGTCATGATGGTTCCATCATTAAGGATTGCAATGATCAAAACAATGAATGGCGAGAAATCAAATTTCCAGATTAGAGCAATTAGCATGAACCCGAGCACGATACGGATGGGGATGGTGACAGCATAAATGGTGTAGTTTTTCATCCTTTGGAAGATGGCTCTGCTGGTCAAAACCGCACTAACAATGACAATGAGACCTGGTTCAGTCGACTCAATAAACACATGATTGAATATGATTGTGCTAACACCACCAGCCCTCTCCTCAACGTCACCAGCAAAATCTTAGCAAAGGTTATTGAGTATTGTAAGAAACATGTCGATGCACCCAATTTTGACGATAAGGTTACTGAGGAAGAACTGAAATCTTTTGATGCTGATTTTGTTAAAGTGGATCAGGGGACCTTGTTTGATATTAATCTGGTACGTATGTGATCCTTTATATTAATCATATTTAGTATTGATCAGTTTGTGTATATTTGTTACTTGCGTTTAGTTACGTACTGGTACTGTTTTATAAATATATTGCTAATTAACTTTTCTTAAATTTGTTTTCAGATCGCAAACTATCTCAACATCATGAGCCTGTTGGATCTGACATGTCAAACTGTTGCTGATATGATCAAAGGGAAGACACCTGAGGAGATCCGTAAGACGTTCAACATCAAGAACGATTTCACTCCAGAGGAAGAAGAGGAGATTAGGAGGGAGAACGCTCGGGTTTTTGAGTAGTTTCAAGCTAGACATGTATAATCCACTCGTCCAATCTTAGCTAAAGTCCATAGTATAATGTTGCCTATAGGGTTGCAGCTTCAATAACACAAACTGCATGTTTATCCTGTTTTGAGCCTTGCACAAATTGTCTTTCTACAGCTGTGAATGAACCTCTTTAGACCTTAATAAGCGATATTTATCAGAGATATAATCTTTGTAGGCATACCATATCAACAAGTGACATGACTCATAAGAGCTTGAGCCACAGAAAAAAGCTGAATAAGGATGTTTGAGTGGAACAAAATGAGCAAATACCACAACATATATATGACAGAAACTCCTTGAGGCTTGAGCAACCAGAAAATCCTAAAATAGATTGTCCAGTTCCACTCTCACTCGAGGAAAAACCGAGCCTCCTTACCATCCCCAATCTCAAACAAGCTTTCACGATCTTATGGCTGTTCAAGGCCGAGGACGTGGTGAAAATCATGATCCCACCTTTTCCATTGGTTTGGGAAAGGGTGCCTTTGAATAATACTAGTAACACCATTGGTTTTTTTTTGGTAAAGGGTTTCCCCTGTAAATATATTAATCACAGAAACCGTTAAAGTACAATGGAATATGGCAGGGTGCCATATTAACCTCAAGCCGAGGCTTGAACTACAAAAACCACGAAAGTGACATGCCACACACAAGTACTAGTCTAGCAGCTACCTATCCATTATATAGTCTAAACGTAAGTGACATCTTTCATTCTGAGAGCCTTTCAATGACCCTCGGTTTATTCTTGAATCTGAAGGTAACAAGCTTTAGCCGAACAACCACCATGATGAGGTCTCTAAGCTCCTCCGGAGATCTTCTAGTATTCTTGAACAATCTATTGTTTCGTTCAAGCCAAATATAGTAAGCTGTGGCTGCAAAAAGTAGCTTACCCACAACATTAATAAATGAACGTTTGGCTGCCATAGGATGGAACCATGCGACAATATCCTCCAAAATAGGAGGAACGTTTTCCATTCCAGCAAGCTTACGTATTAAACTCCAAACCTTTGATGAGTATCCACATTCAAAGAATATGTGTTCATGCGAGTCCATTTGAACCCCACACAAAGAGCATCGAAGAACAGCTAGGTCCGTAGTTGGATCGACATCCCAAGGTCTCAACTTATCTTGCGTCTTGAGACTTGTTCGCATGAGTAACCAAAGGTAAAATTTATGGCGAGGGATGCAATGTGGGAACCAAACAGTAGAGTACCAAGGAATCTCAAGGCCGCGCGGTCTTAAAGCCTCCCAAGCACATTTCACAGAAAACTCAGTCACATTACCATGTCCATCTCGCCACCTCATGCAATCATCTCTATTAGTTTAAGTAGGGGCTGTAATGAGGCCCAAAATAGGGGCTTTAGCTAACCAGGCTTGTGGCCATACACAATCACCATCTGATATGATATCAACTACACACATGCGGAGATTATGT
Source organism: Tanacetum coccineum (assembly GCA_026074375.1). Taxonomy (NCBI): domain Eukaryota; kingdom Viridiplantae; phylum Streptophyta; class Magnoliopsida; order Asterales; family Asteraceae; genus Tanacetum; species Tanacetum coccineum. The sequence continues at coordinate 12,343 of BQNB010109695.1, forward strand.
CCTTCCCTAGCGATGTCTCTTGGAGTAATATATTGATGAAGAGGACTTTGAGCACACCATAATTCATACCATAATGAAGACTTTAATCCATTTCCAATCTGCATCTAAAAATAAGGTTTCACAATATCCCGTAGTTAGAGGATTTTACGCCATCCCCAACTCATATTCGCTTTAGGACAAATGTCCCAAAACGTACGGCCTCGAAGCTTATACATATGTATCCAGCGGACCCATAACGAATCCTTATTGGAAACAATATTCCATATATGAGTGGTCATTAAGGCAAGGTTAAATACCTTAAGGCAACGAATACCAAGACCTCCTTCACGCATAGGAAGGCAAATGTCATCCCAAGCAACCTTCGCGCTTATATTCACCATTGCACCACAGGAAACCGCGTATAAGCTGTTGAATGTCGTATATAATACCCATAGGTATGGCTAGAACCGAGGCCCAATACACTTGCATGGACGAAATCACAGATTTACAAAGTTGCAGCCTACCTGCAAAAGACAATGACTTGTTTTTCCAATCTCCTATCCGGTTACGAGCCTTTTCAACAAGAATCTTACAATCCTTATTAAGAAGCCTAGAGGATATAAGGGGCACACCCATATAAATCACAGGAAGGTCACCTTCAGAAAAGGGCATAATGTTAAGAATGAAGATCTTGACATGGTTCAAGACATTACAAAAATATGTCGTGCTCTTAGGAATGCTAAGTACCAATCCTGAGACCTGTTTAAAATCATCAAGGGATTCCATAATAACTTTAGCCGATTCAACCTCACCCCGAGCAAACAGAAACAGGTCGTCAGCAAAGCACAAGTTAATTAATTGTAGATCCTCACAATGCTTATGGTACCTAAATGAGTCCGACAACCTCATCCTCCTTTGCAAGATCAACGTCAAAATTTCCATTACCAAAGTAAAAAGATAAGGAGAAAGAGGATCACCTTGGCGAAGGCCTCGTTTTCCTTTAAAGAAACCATGGATGCCACCATTAATACTAATCGAAAATGAAGGAGACGTAACACAGGCCATAATCCAAGTGATCATAGTATGATGAAAGCCAAAACATTTAAGAATAAAGCCCAAAATTCGCCAATCCACCGTGTCATACGCCTTCTGAATGTCCACCTTCAAAGCACATCTAGGAGGGCCTCTATCCCGATGATAGTTGTGCATGAGCTCCTGGGTTAAGAGGATATTATCCGAAATACGTCGACCCAGAACAAAAGCCGATTGGTTCTCACTTACAACCTCTTTGATTCCCTCAATGATACGATTAGTAAGAATCTTACTAATACACTTATAGAGTACATTACAACAAGATATGGGACGATAATCATTGACTTTTAAAGGCGTTGTCACCTTGGGGATTAAGGCAAGGAAAGTATGGTTAACTTATTTTAGGAGCTGACCCTTATCAAAGAATTCATACACTGCCCTGCATACTTCTTGACCAACAACGTCCCACCCTTGTTTAAAAAAGGCCGACGTATACCCATCCGGACCCGGGGCTTTATTATCCCCAATGTCAAACATGGCACTCTTAATTTCATCATTAGTAACTTGCCGCGTCATATTAGAGTTAGATAAATCAGAAACCTTTTTAAAGAAAAGCCCCGCCGTATCTAAATCTGTAGACTCACTGCTAGCATCGAGAAAAGCTTCATAATGCGATACAAAAACATTTGGAACAGAAGTACCAGTTACCTCCAAGTTATCCATGGTATGAATAACATCAATACGGCTTCTTTGATTATGACTTTTTATTGATTTATGGAAGTATGCCGAATTAGTGTCACCCACATCAAGCCACTCAACCTTTGCCTTTTTACGAAGAAACCGCTCCTCATCGATCTTAGCCTCGTTAAAAGCTTGAATATAAGATGCTCCATCATCCCTTAAAGTACTATTAGACGGATCCAAATCAATGGCTTTTTGAACCTCGCCTAGTTCAAAACGCAACCTATTAACACGATCATGTAAATTCCCTTGTTCGTGCAATAGCTTATGAAACGGCTTCTTTAGGGCTTTCATTTTTTGCACCACACGATACATGGAATGCCCCTCGTCCTGATTGCTCCAATTGGTTCACACTCATCAACATTGTCTTTCTGAAAAGATTGACCGAAATGATGAGGAGTAGTCTTTTGTTAAATACGGCAGGGCAAAGCTGCTTGATGTGTACAGCACTCGCCATTTAGATTAGTTGGTGATTCTGTCTCACCTGCGTGCAAAGGCTAGACCGCCACCTGGTGTTGGTGCTGCAAAACAAAGTTATTTATTTGACTTAATTTTTAGCTTTCTGATTTTGGACTCGCAGTTACGGGTGGGATTCATGGCAAGAACAACATAAAGCTTTCAGGAACACTAGCTTCTGTCAAATTCTACTTTATAGAACGTACTTTTAAAATCAACGTTTAATGGCCCATGCTAAAGTTTAACCTTTTACAGGTAAGCTAACTGATAAAAGTGATGTTTACGCGTTTGGAGTTGTACTTCTGAAGCTTTTTGATAGGAAGAAAGCCCGTTGAGAAAATGTCACCATCTCAATGCCAATCTATCGTCACATGGGTATGCAACATAACCGATCATTATTATTTTATATCACCATAAAAAACAAGTTTCCGGATCTAATATTCAACAAGGCATTTGACAAACAGGCAATGCCTCAGCTAACAGACAGATTAAAGCTTCCAAACATCGTTGATCCTGCGATTAGAGATACAATGGACTTAAAGCAGTTGTATCAAGCTAGTACATGTTTTACATTACACACTAATCGCCTGTTATCCAGCTAGCCTAACCCGCCCATATATTGAATAGGTTGTTGCTGTAGCCGTGCTATGTGTACAACCCGAACCTAGTTACAGACCCTTAATAACGGATGAGTTACATTCATTCATCCCATTAGTACCTATCGAGCTTGGAAGGTCGTTAAGAACTACTGAATCTTGATTTGCGTTTGTATTGATTACTGAATTCGGCTGCATTTTATTTGTAAGTTCTTGAGCTAATATTATTGTTTCAACTATTTAGTTGAGAATAAGTTATGACGCATTATTATCCATGCATTTATGAGTCTACCTTTACTCATTGTTGTATGCATTTTCGCAGCGAAGTACATTGAATAATGTACAACAATGTACACGATATTTAGTTAGTTACATTTAATGTAACAGCCGAGAAAAAACGCTGTTGGTCACATGAATTCTTTAAAGACTTCACATGATTTCAGCTGGAAAATGTAATCATATCTTAGCTCTCATTTTGAATTATGGTACTTTATGCTCAAAATTCTTCCATTTATGTGACAAAATGGCTGGTCGGGCATGTGATTTATTCTGTCAAAATGGGTAAACTTTTGATACCGGGTTGGGTCGATATGTGTTGTCTTGAACCATTATTTGTTCAAGGTTGTATATTCCATAATAATTTTGTTAGTACTATATAGTTTAGATGGTTTTATTTAACCTGTTAAGGTACTATAGAACCTAAATCGACCCATTGATAAGTAAATGCCATAAATTATTGATATTAACGAGCATAGTAGTAGTGTGGATGATTTCATTAAAAAGAACTCAGATTAAAATGAATAGAATTAATCGAATACAAGAAGAGAATAAGACATTCTTTTTTCCAACTGCGGATCAGGTATAGCCCGATCTTGTAAGTCAGCATATTCCCGCATCTCTTGGTTATGATGATGATCTTCCATGAAAAACAGACCTTCTCGAAATCATGCTCTCCTAACTCTTATTATGATTTATCTCCAAAAAATGTATCTTCTTGACGACTTAAACCGTGTAGTATTGTTGGATGGTTTCAATGTCAAGACCCTTTAGCTTCACCACTGACTCGACATGCCCTTTTAGCGTGCGAAGCTCCCTCGACCTGTGACGACGAAATACGGGTGTTAAATTTAGTAGTATTATACTAATGTATACTTGAATGACACTGTCAAGAAACAAGACTTACCTAGCAACCTCAGCTCGCCTCTTTGCTTGTTCTGCAAGTTCATATAACTCCCTATAATCAGTTTTGTCTTTCAAGATTTTGTTTGTGTTTGGTGCTTGGAGACCATGCAATGTACGTTGGTCAGTAGCCCATTGAGCTTCCCTCTCGCCCCGTCCATAATCCTTTTTGGAGGTGAAAGCAGTCTACATATGCACAAAAGTGCGTTAGTTTATATTAATCCTAAGATAATATATGAATGATTAAGTGTTAACGGGTTTACCCTTTTTTCGAGCATATTGTCCCATGCCTTTCCACTCAAGGCGTAATGGATGATAAATTTGAAAATGTCTAATGGGTTGTAAACTTGCTTTTCTCCTGTAGTAGCTTCACGTCCTCCCTTTCCTTTTGTATGGTACTAAAACGGAAAAGTGGATGCCCAGATATTGAGGAGTTCTTCCTTCAGATAGAAGCTGGTACTCCAAGCTATCTTGGAGTTTTCTTTTTGAAAAAAAAGAAAAAAGAAAAAGCGTCCCCCGTGAAAGTCAAAAAGGAAGAGCCTAAAATCATGCCCTTGACGATGCTGTAGAGCCAAATCACAGCGATCAGTGTAGCAATCTGTATGAATAAAAACAGTTAAACTTCGTGATACTGAGTTATTAAAATTGGAATTGGAAACTAAATTTGACCCATTCACTAAGATAAACTCACCGGCTGAGCTACAAAGAAAGCAAAGAGGAGTAAAAGACCAGGGCGTTCAATGAACAACCAGCTCCTTGATCTTGTAACAAAATGAGTGCCTGACTGATAATGCTGACTTGAAGGTAAAGAGCTGACATAAGCTCAAATTCTTTCGTTTGTGATCGATTTTACACCAAATCTTTCTTGAAAACCAATCGTTGATGACCACATTTAATCTTAACAGCGAAAAATTTACATGTGTGGGGGTTTATATTACAGTGAAGAAATCAGATTCCTTTGCTAACCAAAAGAAGATCACGGTCGTTACAACTAAGTTCCAAGAACAACGCCTGCGGCAAAGATTTCTTTTAGCTTCCATGAGTCCGGAAGAGGGGGACGGTTTGACTTTGTCCTTAGAAATCGTCATGATGGTTCCATCATTAAGGATTGCAATGATCAAAACAATGAATGGTGAGAAATCAAATTTCCAGATAAGAGCAATTAGCATGAACCCGAGCACGATACGGATGAGAATGGTGACAGCATAAATGGGGAAGATGGCTCTGCTGGTCAAAACCGCACTAACAATGACACTGAGACCTGGTTCAGTCGACACAATATCAGATGCACCTCGGGTTGCATCAGTGGCATCCTGCAATACCAATGTCTACCCTTCTTAATGCGGGTTCATCGTTCACACGGATATCAGATGCACCTCTGGCTGCATCAGTGGCATCAGCAACTACCAATGTCTATCCTTTTTAATGATCGTTCACACGATATCAGATGCACCTCGGGCTACATCAGTGGCATCAGCAACTGCAATACCAATGCCTTTTTTTTGTGCGTTGCTTGTTGAGGTAAACATTTCAAAAGTTGAGCAATCCTTGATCATCTAACGTATGAATTAACCCTTTTTTACCAAATAATGTCTTGAACAATTTTGTTGGTATGTCTTGCAAATACACCACCGGACTTGCCATAATTCATTAGTTGGTGATTATGTCTCATCTGTGTGCAAAGGCTAGACCGCCGCCTGGTGTTGGTGCTGCAAAACAAAGTGAAGTCAATGATGAACCCATCGAGTCCAGTTTCATCATGGGTCAAAGGAGGCAATGGTTTTATTGAGTCGCTGATGTCCAGTAACATGGGTGGTGTCTCGTTTCTGAAGTTGTCTCTCTCTGAAGGTTGGCTTGATAAGTGAGCTGAATTTGAATTCCAAAGTACTACAGATATTTTATTATAATCATGCATTATGACTGATAGTTTCCTCACTTTACAGGTATGTGCACGGATATTTTAAGAACTCTAACCCGGTTCCTCTTTCAGGATAATTTTTACCAGCTAATGTCGAATCCTTACTCTCTTTGGTCTAAAAGGGATGCTGTTGGCCCTACGGACTATGTTGATATGCCTCTCAATTGAATCACAAGCTGACAACTATTAAATGGTGGAGGGTACTTCTCATCCCAATGCTGTTGGCCCTACGGACTATGTTGATATGCCACAGATTTAGAATAAAATGAACCGTCTGCTCCAAAAGCTGCTGAGGCATACGAGGTTAAAAGAGCTTATGAAGAGAAGTCAATGAAACAGAAGTCCTCGAAGGGTGCATCTAAAACACGACGGCCAAACAATCTGAATCTGAAGTGAACAAAGGCATTGGTGCTGAATTATGATGTGTGCAGAGGGTTCTTAAAAAGATACAGAAGATGAAACATATCGTGGAGAAGTTGGAGAGGGCAAATCCAGTGTCATTACGGAAGACCCTTATAGCCAAGTCTAGGATGGAACCGTTGGCAACCATCCCACACACAACCTGAGCCTAGCCAAAGTCATTGCTAGAAATTCAACAAGAAGAGCGGTGGAGAAAACAGACAGAGTGGTGATGACCGTTGCTGATATTTGGAACATCTCTAGGCTTCATGGATGTATGGTGGTGTTGGGAATTCACATTGGGTCAGTTCTGAGCCAAGTGTTGCTGATGCTTGTTTAAATTAGAAGAGCCAGTTGCTATTATGATCTTCTTTTGAAACTATCTGTATATAATTATGATGATGATGAAGAGCTAAGATAAAAACAACCAATTTGTTTATGTCAAATTAAATAAGCATATTCAAAAGCATGGCAATGTCTTATCCATTTGGTTCAAAAAAGCATACATGCGGCTCTTCCTTTTTATAAATCCGAATGAATCTTATTACATACACAATCCATAAACCTAGGCATACATACACAATCCATAAATCTAGGCATCAAAACTCTTGACTTAACAAGTTGTTATCAAATCTGATAGAATTTGATCATGATTGTCTTGATATTCATCTCCATCTTTTAAGACGTTGCAAATCCCATGCCCAATACACAAATCATAACTGCAAAAGTTTACAAGGACATATCTATACTACTATATAAAGCATTTATAATGTGGGACCCATTAAAAATTAAGATAAAGAGGTGCAATCTTGACCATCCATCTCATTTTTGGGAATCACATCATAAAGTGACATGTGTCACATTTTGATTAAAAAATCACCTTTATTTTCAAATTGAAATATCTTTTTATCTATTTAATTTTATTTTGATCTAATTTCATCATATTTTTTAAAATTTTATGCTCTTTAATTCAACATCCATTTTGATATATTTTTATATATTTTTTTTTACATTTTAATGGGTTTATTTTATGTTGATTTATATTTTTTTACAACTTTAATCTTAATTAAATATAAACTTGATACGTTAAAACTATATATTTTCGGAGACAGTTGTCTTTTTACATGCGAGAATGATGATGTTAATATGGTGTTGCGGGAAAGTTACGGGAAACCCCAACGAACACATACATTTGTGAAACGAAATTACTAAGCGGGTAGGAAATTACGTAAAAAGTTGAGTTAGTAAATTTTTTATTGCCGCCGCTATGCGCGGGTAACCAACTAGTTATTAGTAAATGATCTTCCAAGTCCATCTAACAATTACAAGTAGAGAGAGAGAGAGAGAATGTTCCTGAAATATATTTGCATAATTTTGCATTGTACTTTTCTGTTTTTAAAACAGAATTTTGCTCATTGTTTAAAAGAGCTAGTTCTGGTGGTTGAGATTGAGGAATTTGATTTCCATCAATATCTAATCCTTTTTCAAGAAAGAATCAATCGGTTTCATAATAAGGTCCATCGAAATCATAATCAAAATAATCATTATCGTTATAATAGACATCTGACTCTTCTGAATCAGATTTGTAATATTCTTCCATTTTCTTATTATATTCTAAAAATTGCTTTTTTAATTCTTCTTTATTAGTGAAATTTAAATTGCACTCAATTAGATATTCGACAATTTTTATTCTTGATATCATATAAGCTAATGGGTTTCTTATTTCTTCTAAAAATGATGGTAAGAAAATAAATCGAAGTGATCTAACTTCATCATCTTCTTGTTTGAGCTTGATGGCTAACTTAGTTCTTTTTCAGTTTCTTCAATTTCTGTTTTAAATTGTTTAATGGTTAAAGGAATGAGATCACCTCATGGTTAAATCATAGGTTTTTATTTCTTTTCAAAGGTTTTGTTGATAAAGACTCATTTAAAAAACTTGTCTTTTTACTTTTTCAAGTTTAATTTTTAAATCAAAATTATGTATGGTTAAATATAGAATTCTACTTTTATGAGTCTGACGACTAAAAACATTATTATCGGTTAATAATTCTTCCTTTAAAATTTTTATTTGTTCATTGTTTCTCGAAATAGAATTTTGAAGAAACCTTATTTCTTTTGAAAGTTTGTTTGAGTATAGACTCATATTCTTAGACTTATGGATCGTATCATTTCTTTTATTTCTTTGATATTTTCTACTTCTTCTTTATCACTTTGAGTGTTAGAGGATTCTTCTGTTGTTACTGAAATTGGTTTTTCAATTTGTGGTATCCATACTGATGGTATATCAGATGTGGACTTTCTACCCCTTTCAATATATTTATTTCTTGAAAATAGATTTGGCGTTTCAAGACTAAGTAGTGGTTTGAAAAGTTTATCAATATAAATTCTATCATCTGTTTTAAAAATGATATTGTGATGTGAGTTAGTGAGAGCATAGTTTATTTGATATGTTACTGTAAAGGGATGATTTCCTTTATACATAAACGTTCTTCTTAATAATTATATCTTATAGTAATACTTTTATTTAAATCTTTATCTTTTAAACTTAATCCCATTTGTATGTTAACATCAAATTTATTTTTTTCCTTCAGCTAAGTTTTCTTTGCCAGAAGCAATAATACTTTCTTCTTTATCAATTATTCTATCGTCTCTTAATTCTAATTTAATAGGTGTATTACATCCTATAAACGTACCTTTTAATATTACTTGTATGGTTGATATATGTATATATGCTATTTTACTTTGATCTTTTTCATTCATTTGTTTAATTCGATCGTTTATTTGTCGTTTATTAATTATTGGTATAATAATATCACCTTTAGTTTGTTCAATAGGAACTGGTTTTTCTCCAATAATTTTTCCAAAATAAATAATATTTTTACGTGAAAATAAATCTCTACGTGTTCTTGTATAATCAAAATTATGTTTTTCAGATAGTGTAAAATTTGATCTTCTAATAGCTTTTCTATTTATCATAGTATCTGACATAAAACCTGATTCATCTTCATTATTACAAATAATAGAAACATCTTCTTCTTTAAACATTGGTAATTCTGTCATTTTGTTTATTAATAAATGATTCGAGTTTAAAGTTATAAGTTATACCTTTATTCCTGATGACAGATTAAATGATTTTGTAGTACTCCGTTGATCGTTGATGCAATCCTACTAATCGCTGACGCAGCTCTGATACTAGGATTTTTACAAGAAAATTGACAGCCCTAAACTGCTGCAGATGATACCCATGATCATACTTGTACCCAATTTAATTCTTGAATCAAACAAATGGTTTATTGGTGGCATAGTAAAGTTTTTGAAATTAATTCAAAAGGAATCTAAGAATTATTTCTTATGTGGGGTTGTGATGATTGTTTTTATTCGTTGAATTTGCAATTGTGAATTGATCCTTTGTTTGATACTGATAATTTGATGGTAAGGGGATAGGTATCTGCTATTCAGAAATGAATAAACGTTTCAACAGATTTTTATCTACTATTCGGAATCGATAGATTCAACAAACAACGAGTGATTGTGAAATGCTAATCAGACTCAAGAGAGATTAACTCAAAAACGCACACTTTCATTACTGAGGCAAGGCCTCTATTTATAATACAATAAAGTAGATGCTATAGTAACATCTATAGTAGGGATCCTACTAGATGACCGACATGAGTCACTACATTATTGCTATCTTACATCACTGCTTACGCTATTTACATTATTGGCCTACTGGCCGACAGGCCTTACATTATTGCCTTACATTATTGCTAAAATACAAACACCTTCCCACGCTAAAAAAGGTAACGCTACAGATTAGAACGCGTGTCATCAATAATTCTTGTGTCTTGAACTTTCTTATTTTTGTCTTCATTCGTCTTTGTCTTTTATTCCTGTTTAGCCTTCCGTCATTGGTATGTTGATTCCTTCGTCATAGTACTGACAATGGTGACTTGGGGTTCTTGATAGATGCCCGCATAGTAACTGCTTGAGGTCTTCTGGTAATGGTGCTAATAGTCTTGAGAAAGTTTCAAATTGGTCTTCAAAATCTTCATTTGCACTT
>BQNB010109696.1:0-22702 GCA_026074375.1 Tanacetum coccineum
GAGGGGCCCAGAAGTAAACTACACCACCATGGAAAAACTGGTGCTAGCACTAGTACATGCAAGCAAAAGGCTAAGAAGATATTTCCAAGCTCATCCAATCATAGTAGTAACGGATCAACCCATCAAAAACATACTATCAAACCCAGAAGTCGATGGTAGGATGCAAAAGTGGAGCATACAACTAGGGGAGTTTGGCATACATTATAGGCCAAGAGTATTTGTTAAAGGACAAGTGCTTATCATAGAAAGACCAAAAGAAGAAGGTCAAGGCGATTCTGCAAAAGAGGAAGAACCGCTCCCGGCACAGTGGACCTTGTTCATGGACAGGTTATCTTGTATTGACGGATGCGGAGCAGGAGTGATACTCACGGATCCGGAAGGGATAGAGTTCACATACACTTTAAGATTTCAGTTTAAAGCAACTAACAATGAAGCAGAATATGAAGCCTTGATAGCAGGATTGCGGATAGCAGAAAAAATAGGTGTCCAAAGTCTCCAAGTAAATGTAGACTCAAAACTGGTAGCGAACCAAGTAAATGGGACCTACATCGCAAAAGAAACAGACATGATCAAATACTTAGAAAAGGTAAAAGCACTGGCCAGTACCTTCCGGGAGTTTTCAATAAAGCAAGTTCCAAGAAGCAAGAACAAAAAAGCGGATGCACTAAGCAAAGTAGCATCTACCAGCTTCGCACATCTCAGCAAACAGGTGTTAGTAGAAGAATTGAAAGAAAAATCCGTGAATGAGAGTGAGGTGCTCACCGTGGTGGAGGAAGAAGGGGATTCCTGGATGACCCAGATTCATGAATATCTCACGGATGAAACTTTACCAGCGGAAAGAAAGAAGGCAAGAGCGATAAAGCGGTAAGTAAACGTTTCGCCATCATCAAACAGAATATTGTACAAAAAATCCCTTTCTAGTCCATGGCTTCGATGTGAAGGACCTTAACAAGCAAACTATGTCTTGCGCGAAAACATGAGGGCTCATGTAGCTATGCATGCGGGCCACAGATCCGTCGTTGCCAAAGCCCTAAGGATTGGATATTATTGGCCGACAATGCATAAGGACGCAAGGGCACTTATAAAAGCATGCCAGGAAAAATGAATGCCAAGTACACAATGCCTGTCCCAAGAAATCCGCAGGGAAAAATTAATCCGATCACATCTCCGTGCCGATTTTACCAAATGGGGTATCGAACATAGCATGGACCTCTTTCCGGAAGGTCTGAGAAAATGTTAAATTTCTAATTGTGGCCATGGACTACTATTACAAATGGATATAAGCAAACCGTAGCAACGATCACAGGAAACCAGTAAAAAAAGTTTGTATGGGAAAAACATCGTGTGTAGAATTGGTCATCCGGGTGAATTCATACTAGACAACGGGAGCAATTCCGAAGACAACCCATTCAAAGACTGGTGTGAAAAATTATGCATTCAACAGCATTTTGCCTCCGTAAAGCATCCCAGACAAATGGACTGGTAGAAAGAGCAAACCGGAGTTTGGGGGAGGGAATGAAAGCAAGGCTGGGAAAAGACAACAAGAACTGGGTGGAAGAAATATCTCATGTCCTCTGGGCACACCGAACCATGGTCAAATCTAGTAACGGAGACACTCCGTTCTCATTGACTTACAGAACGGAAGATGTCATCCCGACAAAGATCAGAATGCCCACATTCAGGACAGCAGAAGTAGACATGGCCAAAAACGATGAAGCATTAAAAATCAACTTAGAACTACTAGAAGAAAAGCGAGAGCAAGCAGCCATAACAGAGGCAAAAAGCAAGAGGACAATAGAGAACTTTATACAATGCCAAGTTCGAACACAAGCTTTAAGCAGGAGATGGTATACTCGTACACGAAGCAAGCCGCGCGGAAGATACCGAAAAGCTAGGACCCAAGTGGGAAGGCCCATACGAAGTCACAGAAGCACTTGGGAAGGGATCGTACAGGCTAAAAGACCGCAACGGAAAGGAGCTTCCGCGGACATGGAATGTTTGTAATCTTAAGAAGTGTTATATACACAAAATGTGAGCAGCTTACCCATACGGACCCCGTAATGGGAAGAGCATTTTTACTTTATTCCTTGTAATAACTTTTAAATATTATGTAATATGTCTCTCAATTTCAATAAAAAAAGTGAAGACTAGCTACCTTCACAAGTTATGTTTTGAAAAATTCTAATTTATTACTTTGCAAAGTTATCTGTTATATGTGATTAAGTCGCGCACGCACGGAGCATGCCTCCAATAATGTTATTCCGCATAACAAAAAGGGGATGAGTAACCTACAAACAAAACTCAAAATGCATAAGAGGCATTGAAGCTGGCATTCAAAGCAAGCCTTTACAAACTTTAAGCATGGATAAAGAAAGCAAAAACTTTAATCATAGTACGTCCGGATACAGATTATTGTAAAAGCATCATTGTAACTAAAGATAGCACGGATAAAAGTGTTTTGATTACAAAAAATCCGCAAAGAGGTCACATGCGACCGCGGAAAAACAAGCAGGCGAACTCAAAGAACAGCGTCTCTAGCTTCGTTCTCGAACTGAGAAAACACATCATCAACATCACCTTTAGTTGAACCTTCAACCTTACCCTCACCTTCGGGCCCCGGAATAACATCCTCCGGGACCACACCCGCTAAGTCCGGGTTCTCATAATCCTTCACCAAGAGGAAAGGATCAGAATTGGGACGAATGACCACGGTAGACAAAGCCGTAGTAATAAGTGCCGTAACCGGAGGCTCAGTAGAAGTCTCCGGAAGAATGGCCAAAGCTTCAGCAGATACGGGGTGATCTATAGAAACAAATACATCTTTCAGAAGAGGAAGACGCTCAGCAAGGTTCCTCTCCATCTTCCGCACCCTACGGTGACAAGTCTCCAGAGCAACAGACAACGCTTGACTCCCAATCACAACTTTATCTTGCTTATGATGCACGGGAACCATCAACTGACCCACGTCGGGTTGAAGGTCAGTCATTCCTAAGACCTCAGCCACGGCATCGTCCAAACGAAGAAGATCCATAACATCCCAAGTACTGGCATCCTTCTTAGCAGATAATTCCCGGAGAAGCGAAAAGTCTAAACCGCGAAGATCACGGACAACAGAATTAAAGTCAGCTTCCGCGGAGGGATTATAAGCTTCAAGGTCACTTAGACATCTTCCTGCTTGTCCATGCTCAATTCCAGCGGCCAAGCCCTCCTGCATCCCTTTCTCGATTGCACGGCCGAAAGCATTGCCAAGGGCCTCCATATACTCAGTAGAGTTAAGACATTTGGCCATTAGAAGCTTCATGCCATGAGTCAACAACCACCTCCGTCCCGCGATGGCATTAAGGAGGTGCGGATGAAAATTCTCCTGAAAATGCATACAACACCTGGTAAAATCAGCATCAATCTCAGCCAATCTAGCTTCAAGAGGTTTCATAAGACTATCCTAGAATTCCTCTAGCTCTAGTTGTTTCATGCTTCCCTCATACATCTCCAGCTTCTCACAGAGACCCGCGGAGGAAGTTTCCAACTCATGCACCTAAAAAATATGTATATATAAGACAAGGAAAACACAAAAATACGAAGAGGACAGTTAAAGACGGAAAAATATACCTGATTAACAAGGCTTGTTTAATATACAAACCGATGGGTGAGCAGGTCGTTATTCACCTCTAGGTAATGATCTTGCTGATATCTAACAATTCTGCAGATTAGTTCATTGTTCTTTAGGGAAAAGTCTAATTAGCTTATTGTGTATTTTTCACATATTAAAGTCATCTAATAGTCTTTGGGAATGCATTGGTTATAAGACGAGACTCATACCGCCTTGTGGTCATACCTTTCATTCATGAAGAAAGGTTAATTTTCATGAGAACAGTGATACAAACCCATCCCATACTAGGCCCACATCATGCCATAAGTTAGGTGTAGAACTCATTCCAAAAATCTAGCTCAAAGAAGGAGAAGACGTCCGCTTAAGTCTTCAAATTTGAAGGCAAAAGAGTTCCCAAGACCAAGAGACGAATATGACCTCCCACCACCCACACCATCAGATGTCATTATTGCTGACATGGACATTTTGCTGTACAAAAACAGAAGATTTTCATATGAACTTTACGCATGTTGGTAGGAAAAACGATCTTAGAAAAAACAGTGGGACAACCTTTGACTGACATCATAATCATCCGGTGGGTCCAGATCGAGTGCTGAATCCCAGAACTTCTGCATCACTGTGATTGCCATATCCGCACCTGAATTACTTTCAGCCTGTAAATGATCTACCGGGTTAAACTTTCATGTTAGATCAATCGTCCTTAATTTTTAAACAGCTTGCAATTCATTTCTATCTTATTTTTTAACTTTCTAAGTTCTACTTGGCAGTTTTATAATAGAAGTGACCAGAATAAGAGTTTAAAAAGTTCTAAATTTTTATTTCTTAAAATTGTCAGCAAATAGTGTTATTTTTGTCTGAACCAATACAATTTGTATCAATGTAAGTAGAAAAATAGTTAGGTGCTCCATTTCCTTAAAAAAAAGAGCAATGATGCCCAAAAAAGTGAAGGAGAATGATGCAAGTTAGTAGAAGCTTTCACATTGTTTGTATGACACAATCTGAGCACAGAACAAGAGCATCATATAAAAACAAATATGGTTTTCCCTCTTCAGGTTATCGGGGGAGGGCGAGTATGGGCCTAACTGGGGTATCTGCGTGACCGTTTCCCTACCCTTCCCTTGACCACCCCTAAATGTGTACCTCGTGAGGTTTGAACCTTAGACCTCTTGTGAGGATATCCGATGTCGCACTAGGCCACTTTGGCGGTGGTTAAACATAAAAACCAACTTCAAAATTGGAAAATGGTTCATGATGAATAAACCACCATGAAAAAGAGGTTTTAAACTATCAAGTTTGCCATTTCCCATTCCCTTGGCAATGAATTTAACCAGCCAACCACATCAAATGGAGTGCCTCACCAGCAACGGTGTACATCTAATTGAAGTCGCCTCACATGAACATGTTACAGTCCACATGGCCTAAGGGGCTAGGCGCTCACCTATATAACTAGACTAGTTTAATAGTCAAAAACAAGCTTACTTAACAGATAACTAGTTATGTATTTCAAGATCATTACCAGAGAAAATATATATTACAGTAAAGATGATGATATATTGACATATGCTGGATTTTAGGATATCTGCATGTGCTTACAGCGGATACAGATACATCTTTGATGAATAAGCTTGATTTTTAGATATTAAGGCATAACTAGTATTTTCTTTAATTAACCTTGTGATATCACTATGCGACTAACACAATATAAAACACAATAAAGTGATAAAGATCTTACAGATATAAATACTTTTATATGTAAAGGCGTACAAAAGAAAGACAAAAGTGGTATGTAATAAAAGTAATTACCTGAATGTAGAATTTTCCTATTTCTGAGCTTTTAATTTGGTTCATCCCCTGTTAGATATAAAATGGAAAACAGAGTATATCTCTGTTAGTACATATAACATAAACCAACAATAATATCAACACTTATAATAGCAGTATTACCTGGAAATAAATGTAATAAAAATCACATATTTTATCTTCAATCTCATTGTCTATTTGATTTAAAAGGTGTTAAAATAGTAATACAAGTGAAAAACGAGACAATAGTGTATATAGACAAGTGATAAAATGGTATCATCCTAGTATATACTAATCCTCGTGAAACAGTAGCTACTGCTACAGTAGTACTACAGTACGGGCCAAGATTTTGGCCCAAAAGTAGCCCAAAATAAAAAAAGAAAATTTCAAAACGGACCCTCAACTTTTAACTATTTACGACTTAGTAAAAAAACCCTATAAAAGTAAAAAAAAAATTTCTAAAACGGACCCTCGACTATTAAATATTTACGACTAAGTAAAAAAAATCTAAAATTAAAAAATTGTAAAAAAAACCGCTTTACCAACACGTTCCATAAACAACGCAGCCCCCGCCGCAACGCGCAGGGTAAATTCCTCCTCGTTCTCATACATTAAGCAAGTTATAACTTGTTACATTGAAAATTTGCATTAAATTGCCCACATTAGTTCAACTTTAACCAAATACTAAGAGTCTCCAAAACATAAAATATAGTACTCCTAAACCCTAAAACCTAAACCAACAAAGAACATAAAATAATGTCCGCAACAAAACACATTGAAAGTGATACTTAGTTGGTTTGTTGCAATCTTTCTAATCTTCTTGGACTCCCACTTGCAACTCTTTTGTTACGCCATCTTTCTTTATTGCAATCTTTTTGATCTTCTTGGATCCCCATTTGCATTGCTTGCTTGCAATCTTTTTGATCTTCTTGGATCCCCACTTGCAACTGCCTTTCTTTCTTTTGTTATGGCCTTTTTCCTTATAGCTACACAATTGATCCTGCTTTGTACACCCTTAGTGCTAGATATGAGCATAATATATTATAAAGTGGAGCGTGTTGTACACAAAAACAAAACCAATAACATTAGAATTATAGACACGCATCTAGTTACCGCTGGTCGACTAACATCAAGATTAAAAGAATTACTTCGGGAAAACCAAATGATGACGTATAGTATGAACACCAAGCTTACTGGGCTTAGTTCATAATATACGCATATGGGCCCAAGCCCAATACAACAAATAGCCGGACTACTAAGCCTGACAAGGATCACGCTCCGGATATTCCAAAGAAGCACGTGAGTATCTTTAAAGCCGCACCGTTGCACCTCCCCGGACATACACTGACCGCGGAAGATTACACGCGTCCGCAGAGACGATTACACGTGGACCCTTGCCCGACAAGGGACCCACTCCGGCCACCAACAGTTACAAGCGAAATACTAGGGAACCCTAGTATTGGGTTTGCCTATAAATAAGGGTCATTTCACACCCCAAAAGGTACACTCTGTCTAATCATTAATACACACACATACTCTGACATTCTCTGACAAACATGTATACTTACTCTTACGTCGGAGCTTAATCGCGGGGTCCGCCCTGCGGTAAGGCTAATGGTTTACTCTCATTTGTGCAGATTATCTCTCCATTACTTGGATTAGTGCAAGATCTACATCACAGCCCCTTCATTGGCCCAGCCCAATAAATGATCTAGACCCACATTCACCCCATATACAGTTTTTGTACTAACAAGTTAGCGCCATCCGTGGGACCGATATAACTGCGTTCCTTAAAAATACTCACCATGAGCAATCACGAACAACCTACCCCTAGCCATCCCAGGTCTGATGTGCGGAATACAATAGGGAAGGACAAACAAACCCCCCAGGGCTCCGCGAGAACTACATCCGCTGTAGATCTCGAAGAGTTCTGCGAAAAACACTATGAGAAACTACTACCAATCATGGCGGATAAGTATGAGTATGAGAAGATAACCCTAATAACCTTTTTACAGTTTCTCATTCATTGTTCATATAGCAGCCGCTGGTACACTCTCTCTGTTCCAGTCACTACTTTTGTATATACTTATATTTGTGTTATAAAGCTATCATTATATTTCCTTATATCTTTTTCGTTACCAGTAACCATAACAAAGATTTTGTTTTGAAACAAAACATTGGCCTTCTAATATTCTATATGGTGTGGTAGCTTCCTGGTAATCAAGTTGTAAATAATTTGAATAATATATATGACAATTAGGAATGACATGAAGCGCGGGTATGGGCTGGGGCGGCCATCCTCGAACCGATTAGCAAAACCCGTCCGAAACCCACCCCGGTCCTCATTGGGATCGTATCGAGGCGCCTCACTGGGGCAAGATGCTCCTCTAAATCCACTTCATACCCGATTGGGATCTTATCGAGATGTCCTCTTTAAGCCTAATCTTTTTGGCTGTAATACTCCACCAAACCCATACTATTTCATAGTTTATTATTAATTTTTGGGCAAATGATTAGTTGTCTTTGAGTTTTTTTTATATGTATAGTACTAAAATTTTGCTTGCATTTTTTGTATAGTAAATGACCATTTTGCCCCTCATTTTAATCAACCCAGGGAGGGGGCAAAATGGCATTTACTAAAGAAAAATGCAATAATAATATATATAAATCGAGTTTAGTACACAGAAAAGCAAATTTTTTTGTTCGATACATATAAAAGGAAATCGTGACAACTATGTTACATTATCATGCCTTAATTTTTTCACCATTCACAAAACGATTTCATGCAATAATTTGAAAATTTGAGAACCCACCTATAATAATATTTGTATATATTATAAGTTCAAATCTAGCGATTTTCTTATAAAAAAACATATACCGTCGAAAAAGTCTTGCATTTACGAATAAAATGAGCCAAATATTAAAATATTTTTTACTAACGTATTGAATAAATGGTCTTTGCCAATTTTGCTATAAAAATATGCCAATAAAAAGGTCTTTAAATATTGAATAAAATGAGCCTAATATTGTGTTGTCTTCTACTTATGAACGATTTTATTAAAATACTGAAGTGATTAAAATTTTAAAATCAACTTCTTATTTTTCTAATAATAGGTAAAAACTATTACAAATATATGAATGGTGTAGACGGTATAGTAATAGATAAAGAATATAAACTCTATTATACTATTTAGTTATATGAAAACGCATGAAATTCAATTATATAGACATATGCAATATTTTTGTGCAAAGAAAGTAAGGTAATTAAACGATTTAAGTGACCAAACAATACACCACCGCAACGGCGGACATTTTATTTCTTGTATAATACATATATGACATATATTAGGATCTTCAAAAATTATCTTTTCCCTTATTTTTCTTAAGATTGTTATTAATTGTTTTTATGCATCAATGTGAATCCATAATACCAATATACCATTTTATGTAGTTCTTTGGAAAATCCATTTATGGGGGACGAAAAGAAAGAGGCTTTAGCAATGTGTAACCATAATTCAATCACAGAACCAGCACTAGCTCTGGCTGACAGTGAGTTGAAGACTTCATACAAATGTATTAGGAGTTGGGTTGCCAAGCAGACTTTACCGCTCAAGGTTGTGGTCCGAGATGTGGCCACCACATTGGAGGCTACTTTTCAAGGTGCCTGCAGGGGTTTCGTAATTGATGTTCTTTACTGTAAAGCCTGCTCCAAATTGGGCATTCCTCCACCATCATCACAGGTATATTTGGCTTGACTTTTTGTTGGGGTATAAATTAAAAAAGATACATATCCGGTTGATGTATAATTAAAAAAACCCCGAAAAATCTTCATTCATATATAAGTTTTCAAGTATATCCACATTGCAACTTTAAGTAGTGTTAACAAATTTCGTGTTATATGCATATAAAGAGTATAGGTGGCAGAATTCTAGACTTGGGCTGTGTCGCAGTCGCACCTAGGATTGTGCAGGGCTTGTCGAATACCCAGGGCTCGGATTTTTTATTAGGATGTTGCATTGCACACATGTGTTATTGATTTGCACACTTTAATCTACGATAAGTCAAAGCATGATGTATATGCAGTACTATTGCCATTTTCATTAGTCATAAGAAATAGTGTAATTATAAGAAACCAAGGACTTTATATTATTCTTCTTTTATTTTTAATATTTTACCTAGAAAAATCCTACCTATTATATTATTCTGTTAGATGTTAAGCATGAGTGATTCAATAGTTACAAAAAATATGCTGCAACTGTTAAGATTTTTTACTTAGTGGTTCAATGTATCTCTGAACGCTTCGTACCGTTTTAACCTTTAAGCATAAGTGGTTGGATATATTTTTTACAAGTATATGGTGCGGCGCTTGGCGGCGGATTGAAAAAAAACTAACATTCTATGAAATTTGTTATAATACACAAAGTTAACAATAAATCTTGTTACAATATATGTCTAGCTTATCTATTATATGTACGTGTTGATCATCGTCGAGATTGGTAAAACTCGAATATATTGCCAAAAACCATTGACTTTTATTTGTTCGAGACCCGGCCAGTCGCTAACCAACACCCTTACATTAAAATTCTTCATCACGCATCACCAAGTTTATATCAAGTTCAGATTTTTATAACCTTTAGCAATGCGTGTATCACAATTTAAAGCAATGTAATTCATGATGACATAACATGCAACTGCTATATTCGGTAAGAAGTTACTTCATTCTAATTGCTATTAGAAATCCTCGGAAACACATAAGCCTATAGATTGATTTTTTTAGTGAAAATAAAAAAAAATATAATTAGCTTAATTTTGATAAAGAATGCCACGAAATAAAAAAGGTTGATAAAAAAAACCACATATAATTGATATAAATGAATTAAAATAAAAATAATCTTTATAGAAAATTTCTTAAAAATGGAACAACCATAAACGCTTAAATACAAAAACTAGAAATTGATGGTAGTTGACTTTTGTTTAAGCTCAAGAAAACGTAGCACGTGACTCAACTAATTGGATTACTAACTCCTATTTTTAATCAATATAGAAATTCAAATCAGAGTGTGTTTTCAATTTGTGTGGGTTAAAGCTTTATGTTTTAGCTGAAAAGGAAATAAATGGATGAAATATCTCGAAAGAGAAGTGTTATTATTGGTAATGTGAAAATTCAAATAAAAAACAAATTGGCCTAAAACTTCAAACTACACCCTGGACCAAACTGGTTATAGTAGGTTTGACTTTGTCACTTCAGTTTAAAATCTGAAATATAAGAGACTACTAATGTGTTTTTGAAATCCGTTCTTGCATGTACAGTTTCTTTCTCGTTGTGGAGAGTACCAGCCATTGGTACGTTCTTTAACAAATTATGAAAGGAGGGAAACTTAGAACAGATTCGTATTTGGGCTGTTATGGTGGGTGTTAATGCAGCTTATCTGGGTGTTGGAAAAAATATTAAGGGAAGGAGGATGTCTCGACGAGGTAGGGATTTATGCAAATTTCCTTATTTACTATAAAATTATGAACATTCATAGAACATAACTTTGGTCACGTCTGGCATACATACGGGAGAGCTTTTGAGAGCTTAAGTTTGTTTTTCTTTTTTCTAAAAAAGCTCCATCTGAAAAATAATATATTTGAGAGCTTGTGAGAGTAGGCTCCCATTGAAAAAAGGTTTGCTTGGAGGAGAAAGCTTTAATTTCTGTTTTTGAAAAATGAACTCATAAATATCGTACACTCCAGTCACATACCTAATAATGCTTATGTATGTAATTTTCTAATATTATTTTTTGGAAAATACACCTGCAACTAACTACTTTTACCAAAAAACACTACCCAAAAATAAGCTCATAACAGAACATGTTTTCCGTTAATATAAATTGACACTCATGTATGTTTTCCGTTATCATTGCAGTATGGTAGCAGGTTTTGGTTATGGGGTTGCGTTATCATTGGTTACTGGTATGAGGGGTCCAAGAGTAATGTCAGTTGGTGTTATCTGTGCGCTCATAAGTGGTGGACTATTTAAGGTGATGTTGCTTCTTTCTACACCTTTCCTAGAAAATATGTTGCCCACTTACCTTCTTCTAATGCATAGAAGAAAATCCAATGTCACCTTTATTTATAAACAAATTTCTGTATTTGTAATGCATATATATGACCCTTTTATGATCATAACCAACATACTAATTAATTATCTGTGACTTTTGCAAAGAAAACTAAACAAAAAGATATGACATGTGTCTTCAATCCAATTCATCGATAGCTGACTGCTAAAATTCGTATGTAAGATTTTTTGTTTTGGCCCTGAACTGCATGCAGCTGGATAAATTATTATTACCGGAACAAGCGGAGGATGCATTGCATAATAAAAAGAAAGGCGGGTTTTCTAGTCTTGGTATTGGTTTTGATCATGCCATGAACTTCAACAAAGACTTGTTTACATACAACAGTCTCCCATTGTTTAGTGACAGGCAAGTAGTAACGAACTATCTTGTTTTCTTGTTTTCTTTTTTTGGTTTTGTTAGCATACGATTGATTTGTGGTTCTTGTTATTTGTAGAGGAAGATGTGTATAGAGGAGGTAGGAGGAATTGTTTAAGATGTTGAAGTTACAACTTGGACAAACATTACAATTATGTCTACTAAAAATTATAAGATTTGATGGAACATGACATTGCATCCAGATGAATAAGTTATGTGGGATGATACTATTTCTTAATTATCACATTTGAGGATTCTCTAGAGAATTATTCTTGTAATAGAAAAGAGTATGAGGACAAGCATGAATGGTTCACTGATGCCATTCACTGACCCAGTGTCACATAATGCCTATGTTCATGTCTTGGCCATCTTCTATGTTAGATTTATGGCCTAGAGTATAGTCGTGCTCGTGAGTTTGTGTTTAGGTGATTTTAGTGTCTATTCACTTGTCTTTTGTGTAATTGTGGATTTTATTTGCGATCAAAGGCTTAGTCAGGTTTAGCTTATAGTCGAGTCAGAAGGTGCGGAATGTACACTTGTTCTAGCTAGCTTGAGGCCGCCACAACTAAGTGCGGGGTCAAGAGAGTCGCGCTCCCTTGCATGGTCAAGGTCAGCGCCCCTTAGGGGGTGAAGGGGTTGTTGGGGTCCGCTCCCAAGTGAGCCTAAAAACCTAACAAATAGAGTTCAAATCTAACCAATTTTTGGGATTCGGGTGTTAACTGTTTTTCCTCTAGCCGGATTTCTCACCGAAAGACACCTTTTTCCCAACATGTGTGGCTCTTCTCTCCAACCGTTTTTAACCAAAATTAACTAACTTTCGGTTATGTTTTATAAGACATAGTTGATCTCTTCCGGACAAAACACATTTCACATAACAACTATGTGTGTATTGCTTTGTTCTCTCGTGCTTACAAATAGAGTTCAAATATTTGAATTATCCAAATGAGGATTTCGTAATACCCGAGGCATATAAGGTCGAAATACTCTAATCTCTAATGATCTATACCTGATTCAAAGAATATATCAGCATAGTTTTATCATTACCGCTCACACACACCCCTATTCTAACAGTTTGGTACGGTTTCCGACCGACTTGAATAGATAATTCGTATGGTTTGGTTTAGGTGTTTAATCTTTTTCATTGTTACAACAATTTCTCTGGTCTTTTTTTAGCTTATGCGGAGTTGAGTAATACAAATTTTTGTTAGAACTGGGCAATAAGGTGCTAATTAGTAATTAACGATCTAACAAATGACGGATTACTAATGAATTAAAGATTCAGCTGTGCTAAAACGAAAGAGTTTGGAATAATTGGATGTGTCAAATGAGTGATTTTATTATTATGGCAGAAAAAGTGTAGATATTTATACCACATACTATCTAGTAATTTTATAACGTTTATCTCATGTTTAAAAACTCAAGTGTATGGGTATCAATATAAACCCCGAGTCAAAAATATTTATTTATTTTTAGTAGATGGCAGGGCAAAAGTGTATATAAAAAAGAGAAAAAAGAAAGAAAAAATCGAAAAAAATAGAAAAATGAAAAAGAAAAAAATATGATGGAAAATACGGACTGTCATCCTGCTATTGTTTATGTCAAGAAAAAATAAAAAAAAATAGAGCATAAGGTGTATTGACATGTCAAAACTCACTTTTTTTCTTCTTAGCGCCACGTCATTTTAACATACATATCCAAAATACCCCTTCACTAGTAACATGTCATTTCTCATGTTATTTGGACCCCACTCATCCACGATTTTATTTTTTTCCTTTTTCAAATAAACTAAATTTCATTAATTTTCAATATATTACAATAAGAAAATAAAAAAAATACACGAAACTTAACGACTACAAATTTAAAAAAAACGATACATCAACGGCTACAAAATTTAAAACCACCAATTTTCACCTATAAATACCCAACTTTCACATACATTATCACCCAACTTTCACATACATTTTCGAAACGTGACTTGTTCTCTCCTACATACCGTCAAAAAATCAAAGAGTATGTTAAAAAAACAATGTGAAATAGACGATGCCGCTTGTCAGCAAATTGTCATCACTGTAACCAAGGTGTTTAACGAAGCATACCATGCAAAACAAGCTTTGAAGGAACAATATGCGGAATGCAAAGACATTCCGCAAGAAAGACGTGTTGTGATCGACAAATTTTTTAATCGACGAATCCATGAAAGATCTCGAGGTTGGACGAAAGATGTGGAGATGTGTTTCAAAAATACAAGAAAATATCAGTCACAAAATCCATTGGATGCACCAAGAAAACAAATAGAAGATGTTTCGTATCGTAATCTGTATTTTTATTTAAATGTCGTATTTCTTTTTTATGTATTGTAATTTTATTTTTATTCAAATAAAATGTGTGTGTGTTTAAATTAAATTAAAAAAGCTATCATGATATGTATCTGTTGCAATACGAAATTTTAAACACAATACGAAATTCATTTATTTAAATAAAAATATAAATTACGATACGAAAATTTAAACACAATACATAATTTAAAATACAATACGAAAACTAAAAGCACAATGGTTCGCCTATTTGTTTTTTACATGCATCCAAACAATTTTATTATTGATTTATTGTTCTAATTTTGCCGCATTTCTAAACAAAGCATTATGCATCTCGTAATCTTTATCAGTTTCTTCTTTCAAAAAAGTGTCAATCAAAGCATGTTTCTCTTCCAGAATGTCATTGCATTCCTCGTATGTTTTTCGCATATCATCTTTAGCTATACTTGCATTTTCCAACGGCTAAGTTCATTTTTCGATACTGACGTACTTTTATCATCCTCAATTTGTTTTTTTTTTTTGAACCATAGCTTTGATTCATAAGTTATGTCGAAACCGAACCGCCATTAAGATATTGGTATAAGGTTTTAAAAAAAGAAGTTGTGTTGAAATATTGATTAAATGTGGGGGGTTTATATATAGTAAAAAGAGGGTTTTTAGAAGGAAAAAAAAAGAGATTTTTGAATTTGTTACCGTCGGAATTGAGGAGCAACGTTTACATTTGAGCTTTTGGACTCAATTCACGCACGCCAAATATTTGGCTAGGGAGCAAATGGCGCCGAGGGACGGTGTGGTGGCGCCAAACCGGCATCCATGTCACTTTCGCGCCGAGAAATGTTACCACACCGGATGCTCTAAGAAAGAGGCGTCACGTTAATAATTGTAGGAGCTGTGTTTTTAAAGTATCACGTTTTACTAGTTTTGAATGTGTCTACTTAATAACTTAATTACTTGCTTCTCTCTTGATGTCATCACTTATTTTATGTAAATTTCATTTACTCGAGATCAAATGACTTTGTGTTCCAGCTCAAATATTAGTTGAGGGGTGTAAATTGCGTGCTTGTTCTAGCTCACTTGATTGTTGATACCACTATCGCAAAAACCGGGATAAAGAGGTTGCACCACATGCATTGTCCAGGAAAGCAACAAAATGACCAAAAACTCATTTTTCAAAGACCAATAATTATTGTGTATTTATTTTGGTATCTCAACTTGTTTATTTCTTGCAAAACACACAAGTAAAAGCATCCAAGTTTAGAAAAAAGCAAGTAAAAGCATGCAACTCAGTTAGGCAACCCTTACACAAATAAAGCAATCGTCTCCCACACGTAGTAATACGCGTGAGCAAAGTAGCATGAGCAACATCAAATTAAGTGCAAGCAATTCAATTTGTAATAGAAATAACACTAAACAACTACAATCACCATGAACTAATACTGAAATGAATTCGTATCTATGATGTTTTTTTTTTAAATTGCAACCCAAATCATACGAATCATGGAATCTAAGCAAAAAATTTGGAATCGTCAAAATATAGAAAAACAAGATAGATTGATGATAAAAAAAAAGGATAAAAAGGTGGGTTGGAGTCAAAGCATGCAGTTACAAGTTTTTTGACGTGGTTAATTTCTATGAATAGGCAGTTAATTTAATTACCCTTAAAATGTTAAGGAATGGAGTATTACTTATTATGGGGCAATGGGTGATTGCATAATACTCAACCAACCACCACTTTTGATATTCCATTTCTATTCCTTAGGCCATATAACCTCCAAATCATGATTGCCCTAAAATATCGATTCCAAAACTCCCAGCAATAGTTAAGTATGGCTTAGAGAACAAATTTGCGGTGGTTACTTACGGATTCCTAAAGTGGTAGACCAGCAATCAGAAAATTTAAATAATTATATACGGATATAAAAGCTTTGAGTCTCAAACTTAACAGTGCAATCTATTATACACTTGGTTATAGCATTTTTGGTGCTATGTGGGACGCCATCTTTGCAACCGCCTTTTCAGTGCTATTGGTTCTCTTCGCCCACCCCCGGTCGCCAGCATTTTCTTTCTCTAATTTTTGTATCTTCTGTAATGTGAGTGGTATTTTTACGGTGTGTTATAGCAATTTTATTAAGGAGGGTGTTTATGTCATAATAGTGTTATATGATAGATGATATATATGTTGTATCATATATGTGACGCTGAATAACACACCTATAACACGGGACTGCAACTAGCTCTCTAAGGCACAAACATGATCTATGATTAAATAATTTTGAGATGACTAATAGTGGAAACACTAATAGTGAATGTTTTGTTTTAATGTAACATAGAACATAAAGAAACTGTTTGATTTGGTCAACATAGGCTACACTAATCCTAAACCTGATGTTTGCTTTGGTCAAAAGGATCGTCTCACACCTTAAACAGGACACATTTTTCGGCTTGACATATTTTAAACCAACTGGCTAAGCAATTGGTTCTAGCTCTAACCGGGTAAAACTGTTTGATTTCGAGCAATTTAGTCGATTTTTGGCTAAACCCAATATCATCCCGCTTCTCATGCCACCTGAAAGAACACGGCTGTCATTACCTCGCACCTGCCAAGATCGACCTGCTCTACCCGTTGGAGTTTCACTTCTTACACTTCCTACCCTGGATCTTTGTCGAAAAAAAAAAAAAAGAGGGGGAAAGACAGAGGCCGGTCGTGGAGCAGAAGACTCGAACCCGGGACACTCTCGATACAAAACCCCTTTTACTAACACACTTAACACTGACGCCCTTGGTCTTTTTCGTTAAAGACTCAAGGGCCTTATTATTTAAGGTTGTTTTAGGTCTAATAAGCCATAAGCTTGTACAAAGCTTAGTATCGGGTTTTATTTTTGTTGAGTTATTTTTGTATTCATGTTTTTCATAGGGATTTTCATGATACTTGTTCTTGTGTAATGTAATTTGCTTTGTAAATTTTTCAGAATTTTTAGATAAAGTTTAATATTTTTTATAATTTAATTTAGTTAAAAGTTTATTTAATTCATAAAAAATACAAAAATTATCAAAAAAATATTTTGCTTTTTTAGAAAATTTTCTTTTACCATCTAGTTTGTAGGAAAAATATAAAATTTTTCGTAGGGTCATTTTTACAACTTTTTACTTTTTAAAGCACGGTCCGGGTGCGGGATTTTGTTTTGACTCGTTTTTGGGTCAAACGAACTCCGTTTTCGGTCTAGTCTTTTTCATTCTTCGTTATTTGGTCCATAGAGTAGTTTAGAAGCGAAAATTTCTTCGTAGGCTTATTTTTAAAGATTTTAGGTTTTCCCCCTTTTGTTCGGGATTCGGGCCTTCGTTTTCTAGTTTAATTTCGTAATTTCTAGGTTTTTCTTAAACGTTTTAGTCCGTTATTATCTATTTGACTTTTAACTTCCAACGATTCCTTCCTTCAAACTCAAATCTTCGATCGTATCGATTTACCATTCCAGCCTCGTTGGGGATTTACGACCCGGGAAAGCTCTATACTACTTCTCGGTATCATTGATTCTGCTTTTAGACTATTCTTACTATATATTTTATATTTCATTATATTATATATATTTTAAGGTATAGTTTGAACGGGTCATGGATCCGTGTGTGTGCAGATTCAAAAAAACTAGTGGTTATTTTGTTCTTTTGTAGTTAACCACAAATCTTACAAAATCTTTTTAATTGTACTTAAATGATATTTAAGTACAAGCTTCTAAAAACAAAATATTTCTTAACTTAATGTGGAAATATTTAGTAGATTTGGTTAGATTATGAAAGATTTATTTCCATAAATAGCTAGACACGAATTAATTAGTTTTGTCCTTATTCGCTAATTAATTTGTCCTATTATCTAAAGTGAAAAGATATGTTTTGATCTTCTAAGATTTATTCCTAAAATGGAAGATCTTGTCTAGTTAAGCTAGTAATTAATATTGTCCTATTCTCTAATGTGATTAATTACTTGTTAATCATTTTCAATGGTTTGTTAAATAGGTTGATCATAATGCAACTTAACAAACATATTCATACCTTTTGTTGAAGCATGAGTAGACTCGAGACGTCAAGAGGTGTTGATGAATGTATGCGTTGATGAGTTATGATCACGCGTAACTTGCACATTTTATATTATGTATTACAAGTTACTTGTTTGTCATTATTAAAACAAAAGGAATTGTTGTAACAACCCCAAAAATGTGTCGCAGCGGAAATTTGTCAGGGGGCGTTACTTCATAATACAACAGCACAAACGTTACATGAGACACGACTCTATAAATGTTGTCATTTGAAAAGTAATCTCGTTGATTTTTCTTGAATTGATATAACAATTGTCCCCTATATTTGCACACACAATGAAAAGCTTGAAACAATACAAACGAGGATTGATCATTTGATATGTGTAGTAGAATTCCAATGCATATCGAAGGTAGGCCACTATCCATCTATTCTAACTGAGAAAAACATGCTGTTAAAACTGTTCAACATTAAATGTTGGTGAGTTCATAGAGTTTTGTAAAGAACAAATGTAAATGTTGAAATCCAAAGATTTATAGAGAGTATGCATGGACCAATTCTCAATGTCCTATAATAGTTCGTCAACAAATGTATGTGTAAATGTAGTAGAAGCCGTGGAGTGCGCAGTTGTAGAAGTGAAAGTCAGTAAGATGTGTGCAGAGCACTATATGTAGATGATGAGTGAAGTGTTGGAGTAATCAGTAATGTTTCAGAACGCATCATGTTGTGGTGGGGTGTGTCTGAATCGGAGTGTTTCAAAATGTAAGTGACTATATAACAGATTACATATCACACAAAATGTATCTACTGTAGCGCTAAGCTCATGACACCGAAGCTAATTTATGTAGCATATAATATGCCAAATATATTCTGCCCTATCGGTGTCTGACCAAGACACCCAATGAGATTTGACATGATATATATCCGTTTATCGGGAGCCCCGTGGGTAGTGAGCGCTACTCACCCGGATAGGGACAATTAGTCCCAATAGATCTATTTATAACATTCACGCTTACTTAACCAATACAGTTTTCGTTCATGCCAATTGACGGTTCATGATAGTTCGGGCAAGAGAGTGGTCTAATCGCTACTTAGGCAACACGTAAACAGGAGATGATAACCGAAAACACTTGTGTCTAATGAAGAAATAACCATTGTATTCATAAACAGCTTTAAATACTTAAATCCGTAACTAGAAAGAGTGTGATATCAATCAAGTAACCGAGTATGTAATCGACTATGTAAATGAATTTGTAAACACGTATATAATCGTCCATGTAAATGAATTTGTAAACAAGCATGTTCTCACCCCAAAAATATATGTAAAACTAGTAAAACATGGGGCTATAAACTCACCTCGAGGTTGTAGAACGATTGGCAGGAATGCGCATATTAAGCGCCAGACAAAACGGAAACTGGAACGGCTCGACCAAGAAGCTGCGGTTTATCTTAACGGTTCTATCCTACTAGCCTAGGATAATGTATTTGGGTTTTCCGATGAATGAGTACATCAACGCGACACGTTGATAAAGATTTAGATTTCAAGTTGTAATAGTTTGGTGGTTGGTTAAATAAATAAATCAAAAAGTAAACGCAAGGTGTGTAATATATTCCGTATATATTACATAATGAAAAATGACCGAGTATATAATTCATACCGTGTATTATATAACAAGATACACAACCAAAAGAATAACTCGAAGCGTATATAATACACGACATGTGTTACCTCTAAAAGGTGACAATTAAAATAAAATGGTCTAATTATATAATACTTTCCAAGTATTATATAAGAAAGATGATAAAAATAAATGAAACTAAATAATTCGACACGCGTTCGGATACCCCCAAATAATTAAATAGAATGTTTCTTTATAAAAATAAACGCACGTTTTAAAGTTACGGATTAGATAAATGAAATATCTAAAATTATAGCTTACGTTTGATTATCGGGTCTTCACGATTAAATATTTCTTAAGACATTTCAAGATAATAAATAAAGTAGGTTTGTAAAAACTTACTAAGCGTAGCAATTTATAAAAATCTCGGCATGACCTATTCGTTTATTTAACGCTTTCCATATTAACAAAAGTCAATCATTTTCCTTCAATTAAATATGTCCATGTTACAAACCCAAACACACTCCTTAAGGTTATTATAAACATGAAAACGAAAATAATAAATAAAGTATTTATTTAACCATTTCCACCATTTAGATCCGGTTTTAATATTTATAAAACCTTATGTTATATTTATTAGTCGATTTGTATTAAACCAAACGCACTCTTTGTGCGGTTTCTGCCAAACCGAACACCCTCTTGGATGTTAACTGTTATTCCAAACGCACCCTTATTGTGTTTCTGCTATCCCAAACACACCCCTTGGTGTATTTCTGCTATCCCAAACACACCCTTGTGTATTTTCTGCTAACCCAAACACACCCTTGTGTATTTTCTGCTAACCCAAACACACCCCTTGGGTGTTTCTGCCAAGCCAAACGCACCCCTTGGTGTATTTCTACCAACCCAAACGCACCCCAAACTGTTTTATCAACAGCCAAACGCACCCTAATCATGTTTATGTCAAACCAAACGTACCCTGTTGCGTTCTTACTAAACCAAACGCACCCAATTCGTGTTATAACTAAATCAAACGCACCCTATGCTGCGTAAATCACAAACCAACGCACCCTTGTTGTTTTCTACATCAACCAAACGCACCCTAATTTTGGCCAAGAACCCAACGCACCATTTTGTGGTGCTAGCTGAGAAACCACATAAACGAACCCACCCTTGTGGTGGCTCTTGCTGCCAAATGCACCCTTGTGGTGGTTAATAAAACCACACGCACCCTTGTGGTGGGTTGACTGCCAAACGCACCCTTGGTGCGAACACAAACCCAACGCACCCCTTGGTGCTATGAAAACCACACAACCAAACGCACCCTTTGTGGGTGGTCTGTTAAACCAACGCACCCTTATTGGTGTTGTGAAGGTGGCGGTGGTGTGAGGATGACGAGGAGATGATGGTGGACATGGAGGTGGTGACGATGGTGCTGTGGTGTCGGCGGTGGGGTGCGGGCTGCGTCGGTGGTGATGGGGGGTGATGATGGTGTCTATTGTGGTGGTTGTGGCGTAGGATGGCAGCGGCGGTGGTGAGGATGGCAGCGGCGGTGGTTTTGGTGTTGGTTTAGTGGTGGATCCGGTAGATCGGATGATGGTGATGATGTTTGGTTGCGGTGGTGAGTGGCCGGAAGTACTCGCCGGAAAAGTTTTCCGGTGGCCGGAAAACGCCATGGCGGCGCCGGAAATGAGATGAGAGGGGAGAAGTATGTGTGTGTTGTTTTTATAAAAATGACTTGCTAACCCTAATTTCTTCTTTTTATAGTATAAAGTTAAAAACAAAGTGGCAAGCCTTCCATAGTTTAGGGCAAATTTTGTAATTATTATTAGAGGGGCTAAAAGTGTAACTTTTGTTAAATAAAGGTTCGGGACTCGTTTGGACTAGCTAACGGTCGATTCAAAACTCGAAACTTGCGTCATTGCGTTCCAAATGATTTTTCCATGAAAAATAAGTATTTACACGACTAGTATTTTATAAATGTTTTATACAATTTATTTAAATTGTTTATTATTTATTTGTGTATCGCGGATAAACTTTATCCGTAAAATAAACTTTAACTTAAATCTTCGTGTTTTTAATAAACGTTTTTGAAATAAAATGTTCAATAATTTATTAAATATTTTTATTTAATAAAAAGTGGTAATTAAATATAAATTTAATTATTTTTGTGCCAGTACGCGTTGTTCTCGTTTCTAAAATTTTGCGAGGGTATTTCGGTCATTTTCTGCTTGTTTTCGGGTCTCGGTCAAAACTAAAAAGTTGTCCAGAATGTCGTTTTACATCAAATTGCTTTAGAGTCCGAGTCGTGAAAACGTGATTTAGCGGGTCGTTTTTTATAAGTCAACTTATGAATAACATATATCTTTTTCGTTTTCAAGTCAAATAAGTTAAAAATAACTTTGCACATGAGAGATATGTAATAATAAATATGATTTATTATTTAAATATGTTCCGAAAAATTACCGGTTACGCGGTAATCGTTTTTATTTGACACTAAAAGTCAAAAAGTCAAGTCGGACCCGAAAAGTCACAGGGTAAAATAGTCATTTAAAATTCCAAAAATTGCCGGTTGTTACTGGTGGTCTGAAGAACGAGGTGATGCATGCCTCGATGCTAATCTGCGAGCTGGTAAAGGTCCAACTCTCTTCCTCACAGTCAACAACTTACGCGGCCCATTAAGATGGGTGCGGTAAGGTCGACCAAAAGGAATAGCCTCCCCGGGTCGGATAAGAATCGCTGACCGATGACGAATCCCGGGCGGGGCAGTAACATGAGCAATAGGAAACTCAGATGATGATGATGGACGTGCTGTTACCCTGCTCCTCCAACGAGCAACGGTAGCAACATAAGGGT
>BQNB010109697.1:0-22702 GCA_026074375.1 Tanacetum coccineum
GGTGGGCCTTACACGGACGTCGCGAAAACTTGTCAAGTTTGACCTTCTTGACAGGGTTTTCTCGTAGACATTAACCCGATGACGTGTCGTCGGGGAAACATTGAAATGTCATCGGGGAAACATTAACCCGTAGACTTTACCCCGACGACATGTCACCGGTGTAAACATTGAAATGTCATCGGGGAAGAGGTCGATTGTTGTAGTGATATGATATGTAAACTAAATTTGGTTTATGTCTGAATCATGTGCGTGCACGAAAATTAGTTACGAGTGAAAGAGGAAAACTCAGTGAGAAGAACTTTTTTGGAACGACAAATCTATAAAACTCAGTGAAAAGAACTTTTTTGGAACGCAAATCTATAAAAAAATATGTTAAAATCCTGTGCGTACACGAGACTTATAACTAGTTGCGCGTGAAAGAGAAAAAGTCAATGAGAAGAACTTTTATAACGGCAAATCTATTAAAAATGTCCTAGCGAGGAGGTAGGGAAAAGAATTAAACTAACCATAACACTCCATTACATCGCAATTCTAAATAGTTTATTCAAATGGGTAGCCGCCGCCGCCATGGGTAATCGCTTCCATCTTTCCGTTTGATCTGCTAGTATCACCATTCATTACATAACGATCTCCTTTCAATCCAAAGCTTTTTTAGTTTTAATTTGATCCTCATTTCTTAAGTTTTGTTTGATTTCGGTATGGTTAATTTTCGTTCCAAGGAGGACGATGTGGCTCGGATATCCACATCCGTGTATATCTCTAATATCCCTGATTCGATTAATGCGAAGGATCTCTTTCAGGCGTGTAAACAATATGGCCATGTGGTGGATTCTTTTATTCCGATTAAAAGAGATAAATATGGTAAACGCTTTGGTTTTGTGAGGTTCATCAATGTGTTCAACACGGAGAGGTTAGTAAACAACTTGTGCACTGTTTGGATAGACCGATATAAGATTCAAGCTAATATCGCTCATTTTCAAAGATCTCATGGTAAGGGGCCTAAGGCTGATGTGACTAATAGCTATGCCCAGAATATTCCTAATGTTAAGACGAAGGTGAACACATTCAGCAAAGGGGACAAGTCATTCGCAGGTGTCGTGAAAGGGAGAGATATATCATCAGGAGGGGATATGAAATCGGATCCGGTTCTTGTGTTGGGTGACGAATGCTTGGGGTCCAAAGACTTATCGTTAACCTTATTTGGAAGGGTTAAGGAATTTGCGTCACTTGCCAACCTCAAAGTGGCGATTGGTAATGAAGGATTCTCTGAGATTGTTATTAAGTACATGGGGGAATTGTGGGTTATGTTAGAATTTCAATCAACGGATAGTCTTAATAAATTCAGAGAATGTGTAAGCATTGCTTCTTGGTTTTCTCAAATTATTAATGCTTCTATCGATTTTGAGATTGAAGGTAGAATCGCGTGGGTAGAAGTTGAAGGAGTGCCATTCAAGCTGTGGTCGGGAAATACGTTTAGACGAATTGCGAACAAATGGGGGGAACTTTTGGATGTGGATGACCAAGATGATAATTGTTATCATTCAAAACGCATCTGCATACATATGAAATCTGATAGGAGTATTAAGGATGAATTTAATATTATGCACAAGGGTAAGATATATTGGATACACGTCAACGAAACACCAGGTTGGGTTCCAGATTTTACGGATGATCTTGATGTCGAAGATCAGGAGGATATGGAGTCTAATCCAGAGGATATTGATAATCAAGTGTCCGGAAACCGTGACAATGGTCTCAATGATAGTGGTTTGGATAATGATAGCGACATGGAGGAGGTACCGGAGACTTGTTTCGAAGATGGTAAATTGATGAACAATAAGGATGATGGAGATAATTATCCCCCAAAGACAGAACTCTCGGAGGATCCTTTTAAGATATATCCTTTACTCAATAAACACAAGTCTGAAGATGGTAGCATTAACAAAATGGGAGATAGTTTGAAATATCCGCCGGGATTTACTCCTATGGATGAGAAAGACAAGATCAGCCATAATGAGGGCGAGAAACACTCTCATAATAATGTAGATGTAACCAGTGCCCCAAGAGAGAATATGAATGTAGAAGTTATTGCTAATCAGAATTCTTTGAAAAATAAGGAGCGTGGGAACGAACCAATGGCGTCAGGAATTTCTAGCAATTCTGATCTCCTAAAAAACAGGTTGTTGGGATTCACTTTTACGTGACGAACATTATAGAATTACCATAGTTTTTCATAGCCACATATGCGAGGTAATAGAATAGGAACTATGAATAGTTTAGAGGCGTATGGGCTATAAATACCCCTCTATGGCTTCCATAGAGGGGTTGAGTCATTTTGGCATTTGTCAAGTCATTTGTAGCCTTCATCCATTTTCCATCTAATATCACAAGGCATCTTCCATCTTTCTAACTCTCTCTCACTAAAATGGTTTTCATGTGGTTTGACTCAACTAGGCCCACGGTTCATGGTTTATGGAAGACCTTTCATTGGTATCAAGAGCCATGGCAAAACATATCTCTTGGTCAGTTTTTGTTTTTGTCCGATTTGGTGTCTTGGCCTCAATCTTTTCTTATTTAAAAATTCGGTCACTTTTAAATATTGTTTATTTAAAAGATGTCAATTTTGAATATATCACCTGGTTCCAGTTGTGGTTTCATACTGTAACTTGTGGTTTATGTCCTATACTCATCATAATAATTTTGAGCCTTATTTCGTCCTTATTTTTGGCTTATTTGTGGCTGTGTTGGGTATTAAAAAAAGCCCGGTGTCATTTGTGTTCACTATTTTCGAGGCTTATTCTTGGGGTGTTAGCAGCTTATTTTAAAGCTTATTTTGTGGCTGGATTATTTGTGGTCCACGGATAAGATAAGCACAATTTCATATGTGTATTGGTTCAACCGAACGAGTTCAAAACTCAAGAACCGAACCAGTCCAAGCCAAGAAGAACCGAACGAGTCGAAACCAAGAGGGACCGAACGAGTTGTTTTGAGGAGGACCGAACGAGTTGTTTTGAGGAGGACCGAACGAGTTGTTTTGAGGAGGACCGAACGAGTGTAAAATCTTGTGGACCGAACGAGTAACTTGCTATGAGGACCGAACGAGTCATGTAGTTGTTACAATCGAACGAGTCTCAGCACAAGAAGAACCGAACGAGTTAATATGTGAAGGAACCGAACGAGTACAACATTTAGAGTGAACCAAATGAGTAACAAACTGTGTGGACCGAACGAGTTATTAACAAGGTGGACCGAACGAGTCTAAAACTTTGGGAACCGAACGAGTAACCACCGTTTAAGGACCGAACGAGTGTTTAAACTTTTATGGAACCGATCGAGTCTCGGGTCACCCTTGTGTGCCGCATACCAGTTTACAGTCGGAACTAAAACCAAACGAGTCAACTCGGTATTTACCGAGTTGACCCTGGTCAAAATCCACTATAATTCAACATTCCATAATCAACAGTCTACACCCTCATCACAATTACGATTTCAACAAATCCGACTCGATCTACCTACCTCATCATCAC
Organism: Tanacetum coccineum; assembly: GCA_026074375.1. Classification (NCBI taxonomy): domain Eukaryota; kingdom Viridiplantae; phylum Streptophyta; class Magnoliopsida; order Asterales; family Asteraceae; genus Tanacetum; species Tanacetum coccineum. Next base: position 3,528 of record BQNB010109697.1, read on the forward strand.
ATTTAACACCAACTCCACCATCTCCATCTACAAGACTCGAAACAACATAATACAAAAACAATGATCTCAGATTCGTGTTTTGGTTTGATAAACCAAAATCTTATCAAAGATTTAACACGATTCCATCACCGATTTATCTTTAAAATTCGAACATAAAGAAATATTTATAACACTTGGGTTATAATATTTTCTTTGATTCGTTCCAAGACTCAACACAAGAACAAAAATAAAATACCACCTACCCGAGACCTCATAGAGATCTTGAAGACGTATCTTGGTCATTCTTGTGTATCTTCGATTCCTAATTGATATCAATTAGGTGGGGTGATATTGAGATTCGTTTATGAAGTATAAAAGAAGATGTGGTGATGTGGTTGTAAGTAGATCTAAGTGTTGGAGAGATAAGAGTGTTTGACTGTGTGTGAAGTGGAAGAAATGAAGTGAGAGACGAATGAAAAGTGGGATAGGGTTAAATGAATTGTGCTAAATATTAGGGATTATAACAGTTTATACCCCCAATGTGGTCTATGGATTGACTTATTTGATATAGTGGGCCGAGTTATGGTGTTAGAATATTCATCGTGGTATTGGACAAACATGTCATTTTTTTATAAGTATGGGAAATTTTAAAATGGTGTACACATGGGCTAACTAATTGGGATGGATGTTATTTTGGTTAACTCATAAGCATATACAAATTTACTTGGTTGATGAGTAATTTGAGCTAGCTCTTAATCTATGCCGAAAGTGGTTATATGTTTATGGTTATTCGAGGTTCGAAATGTGACAAAGTGACAATGTGACGAGACCGGGATCAATTTGGATAAAGAATCATGAAACTTAAAGGCTAGATTTGGAATTAATTTTTGTGACTACGGAGATGATCGAGTATCACTTATTTGAGATTGAAGTGGCATTTTACGAAGGCGTGTACTTATTTTATCTTGAAGTCGGGGTTGGTGGAATGCATGATTTCAATGATAACTTGCTCGAGCTTAAGAATTTGGATGAAGACTTGGGTTATCTAGTTACCAGCAGTCAAGGGGGTGGATGGTTGAAGACCTGGTTATCTATCACTTAAAGGATGCTAACCATTGTAGTACTCAGTGTCACACGCATAAGTCGTTGTGAATAATCGCAAGAGGTGATGAAAGTCTCATACTTTGGCCAAGGGTATTGAGTACTTAGAGATTTGCTTGGAGCACAAATTCTCTACACCGTTCTTCCAACATTAGCGCAAGCTTAAGGTCACAAGAACGGAAATTCTACTTCAGTTCAAGTTTGGTATTAATTTGGTTTACTCATAAGTGGTTATTCAAAAGGCCTACAAAGACGGTGGTTAACTGATAGCCAGAGAAGAGGTTATGTGTAGAGATTTTGTCAGCCAATTGATTTCTACGGGTTAGATCTGAGCTAATTTATTCCTCACACAAGTACTCAAGTAAATCCGCGTCCAAGGTGTTGCTGATTCCGACGTGTCGAAACCAGCAAGGGGGAAGGAGAAGATTCACCCTTGAGCCTTTGCGAAGGAGAAGATTCACCCTTGAGCCTATGCCTTTCTTGATTCTTGAAAGCTTGACATGGAGCATCTTTCTTGAATTTTTTTAAGTTAGGCCAGGCAGGGAAGGACAAAATGTCTAACGCATGAGAATTATCAGCGCTTTAAAAATATGGCTTTTTGGTGCATTTCTTCAGTCAAATGGGGGAAGTGAAACCTTGAGATCTTTTGTTTGGCTATTATTTGATTTCCAGGGGGAAGACGGTGTGAGAAGAAACTATTCAAGCGTGAGAATATTTCGTTGTTGATCCAGATTGTTACCACCACAAACGATCAATCACTATGCTTATTCTTAAAGGAGCAGTAATATTTGATGTGGTATCCTACCAGTTCCGTTGTGCACTTAATTATTCTAAGCTTGTAAGTAAGCTTTGAAACTGCTCAAGAGAGGATTGCTAGTTTGGGGGGAAGCTTTGAAAGCTTCTAAATTAAGAATATGTGGCACGAATTAGGGGGAAGCTGATTCATTGCTAGTTTAGGGGGAAGTTTTTAAAACTTCTAAATCAAGAATATGTGGCACGAATTAGGGGGAAGCTAATTCAGAAGCTTCTCCTTAACCAGAAGTGTATGGGTTACTTAGTCCGTGCCTATTACAGTACTTCTCCTACAAAGTACTACAAAGATGATTCATGTTGGAGTGCTGACTTGAAGTCAAACAACACAGAAAGACGTTCATCTGCATATTACGTAGCTTCATGAAGTTCTTGTTCTTATCATTACTGTACTTTGTTAGGGAAATTATTGTAAGTAATTCTGTATATCGTCCCGTGGGGGAAGATTGTTGGGAATTCACTTTTACGTGACGACATTACAGAATTACCATAGTTTATCATAGTCACATACGCGAGGACTAGAATAGGCAACTATGTATAGTTTAGAGGCGTATGGGCTATAAATACCCCTCTATGGCTTCCATAGAGGGGTTGAGTCATTTTGGCATTTGTCAAGTCATTTGTATCCTTCATCCATTTTCCATCTAATATCACAAGTCCATCTTCCATCTCTCTACTCTCTCTCACTAAAATGGCTTTCATGTGGTTTGACTCACCAAGACCACCGGATCATGGTTTACGTAGACCTTCACAGGTGGATCGATTCTTAGCCTTCTAGAGGAGGTTGTTAAAGTGGGACAGGTTATGGGATATAGGATGGAGGGATGTATGGCCAATATGGAGGAAATTATAGGTGTAAAAGGAGTGGAAGATACATTTAAATGAATTGTATGTCCCTTAATGTCCAAGGTCTGGCCCAAAAGGCCAAAAAAAATTGGGTGAGAGAACTTTGTATTCGTAATATGGTTAATTTCTTGGCATTACAAGAAACCAAGATGGAAAATATGGAAGACATATGTGTTCGGCATTGTTGGGGTAATTCGATTTTCGATCATGCTTATAGTGATTCAGTGGGTAGTTCGAGGGGCATCCTTTGCATTTGGGATCCAAATAGTTTTAATAAACATAGTGTTACGGTGTCTGATTACTTCGTGATTATTCGTGGAACCTGGAGAACGTCGAGACAAAAAGTTCTTATGATAGTTGTTTATGGGCCGCATGATTGCAGAGATAAACAGTCTTTATGGGAGTTTTTGCATCATGAGATTAGTAAATGGAGAGGGGAGGTGATCATTATGGGAGACTTCAATAAGGTGCATCTTACATCGGATAGGTTCGGGTCCAATTTTAATGAGCATGGGGCTCATATGTTCAATTCTTTTATTGCGGATTCAGGTTTGGTCGAAGTCCCTCTTGGTGGGTGTCATTTTACTTGGTGTCTTAAATCGGCTAAAAAAATAAGCAAACTAGATAGATTCTTGGTGTCGGAAAATTTACTAGTTTCTTGCCCCTATCTCATAGTTGTAACTTTGGAGAGATACCTGTCGGATCACCGTCCGAATCTTCTTCGGGAAAACCATTATGACTATGGGCCAACGCCGTTTCGGTTCTTTCATCATTGGATACAAACGGATGGTTTTGATAAAATAGTTTCAAAATCTTGGAAGAATAGCCCAAGTGGGGGAACGAATGCTATGAAAAGTCTGATGTATAAGCTCAAACATCTTAAGTATGATATTCGAGAATGGAATAAACATAATATGGTGAGTAGGAAAAATATGAAAACTCAATATAAAAAGAATCTGGAGGCTGTTGATCAAATTCTTGACAGTGGCCAAGGGGTCGAAGAGGACATTCGTGTGCGTTCGAAGATTATTCGTAAGCTTTAAAATTACGACGAGATAGATTCGATGGAATTGGCTCAAAAGGCAAAAATCAAATGGGCTATTGAAGGGGACGAGAACACTAAATTTTTTCACGGCACTCTCAACAAAAAACATATATTCCTTAACTATTGGGTATTATAGTGGATGGTCTATGGGGTTGAATCCAAAAAAAGTGTGAAAAGAGAATTTTTGGATCATTTTAGCAAACGTTTCTGTAAACCAGATGACATGCGCGCTACCCTCACCATGGAATTCCCTAACAGATTGCATCCTGATCAATCTCGTGATCTGGAAATGTCGGTATCTAATGAAGAAATCAAAAAAGCCGTGTGGGAATGTGGAACGGACAAAGCCCCCGGTCCGGATGGATTCACCTTTGGTTTCTTCCGACATTTTTGGTATACATTGAGGGAGGAAGGACGTGTGGAAATGCGGGTAAGTTATTTCTTTACTCATGACGACTTACCTATAGGTTGCAATTCTTCATTTATCGCTTTGATTCCTAAAATTCCGGATGCGAATTTGGTTAAAGATTTTAGACCTATAAGCCTTATTGGAAGCGTATATAAAATTATTGCAAAAATTTTTATCGAATCGGCTTGTTAATGTTTTGGGGGGTATAGTGAGTGAGGTTCAGTCGGCGTTTGTTGCTAATAGGCAGATTTTAGACGGGCCATTTATTCTTAATGAGGTTATACAATGGTGTAAGGCGAAAAAGAAACAAACTCTTATATTCAAAGTAGATTTTGAGAAAGCGTATGATTCGGTTCGATGGGATTTTCTCGATGATGTTTTATGTAAGTTTGGTTTTGGTGATAAATGGAGAAGATGGATTCAATGTTGTCTGCAATCGTCGAGAGGTTCTATTATTCTCAATGGTAGTCCTACGGAAGAGTTTGAATTTGGTAAAGGATTGAAACAAGGTGATCCGTTGTCTCCATTTCTTTTTATTTTGATTATGGAAAGTTTACATCTCTCTTTTCAGCGGGTTGTGGACGCAGGCTTATTTCATGGGGTTAAGCTTCGTGATACGGTGACTTTATCCCATTTGTTCTATGCGGATGATGCGGTCTTTGTTGGCCAATGGAGCCAACGGAACATATCTACATTAACACACGTTCTAAAATGTTTTCACAAGGCTTCTGGTTTAAAGATCAATATGTGTAAGAGTAAGATTTTGGGAATTCATGTTAACAACGACAATATTTCTCGTGCTGCAGAGGATCTTGGATGTCAGGTTCTTAAATTGCCTTTTAGTTATCTTGGGTCCATGGTTGGAGGTAGGATGCATAGATTACATTCTTGGGATGATACGGTTGATCGGGTTAGGAATCGTCTTTCCAAATGGAAGATGAAGATGTTGTCGAGTGGAGGAAGACTTACTCTTGTGAAATCGGTTCTTGGATTCATGCCCATATTCCATATGTCATTGTTTAAAGTTCCATCAGGTATCCTTCATAAGCTTGAATCGATTCGTAAACATTTTTTCAATGGTCATGAAGTATCTAGCAGGAAGATTTCTTGGGTAAATTGGAATAAGGTGATTTCTCCTAAAGAAAAAGGCGGGCTTGGTGTCTCGAGCCTCTACGCGCTAAATAGAGGATTGTTGTTCAAATGGGTTTGGAGGTTTCTAACCCAAGGGTCTTTTTTATGGGCTAGAGTCATCAAAGCTATTCACGGGATGGACGGGAGTATTGGAAACATAAGGATTGATAACTCTAAATCTTGTTGGTCAAGCATTATCAATGAGATTAATGTGTTGTCTAGTAAAGGTATTAAGTTGATGAATTATTTACGAATCACTTTGGGGATTGGTGTTTCTACGCGTTTATGGGACGGGCCGTGGCACGTTGAAGGTATTCTTAAGGATAGGTTCCCTCGCATATATGCTCTCGAAAATTGCAAATCTGTTACCGTTGGAGATAAGCTGGCGCACCAGACTTTATCGCATTCATTTCGCAGGCTGCCAAGAGGTGGTATTGAAAACGCACAATTTGCTGAGTTCTCTGTTTTGCTGCAGCAGGTTGTCCTCGCTCAAGGGTCGGACCGTTGGACGTGGACGGCGAATGGCTCGGGTCAGTTTTCTGTTGCTTCGGTAAGGAAGATTATAGACAATAAATTATGCTCGGGTGGAGAGAACTCTACTCGATGGATTCGTTGTGTTCCAAATAAAATCAACATTCACGCTTGGAAGGTCATGACGGAATCGTTGGCTACTAGGTTTGATATATCGAGACGGGGTATAGTTATTGATTCTATATAGTGCGGTAATTGTGACATTGGTGTTGAGACTACTAGCCATTTGTCTTCACTTGCGATATGGCAACAAGTGTTCGTCGTTTAATCAACATGTGGTGGGAAGTGCCGGATATGGAGATTGATTCGTATGCTACGTGGAATGACTGGATTGTTACCATTCGAATGGCTTCTAAAACTAAATTGATGTTTGAAGGTGTGTATTACGTGATGTGGTGGCTCCTTTGGTGGTATCGTAACAAGAAAATCTTTGAAGGAAAGAGTCTGATTAAAGCTATGTTCTTAGATGATGTTATTTCTAAATCGTTTTATTGGTGTCGGGCTAGATGTAAAGCCTCTTTTAGTTGGACGGATTGGCTTAAAAATCCGCATCTTATTTCCTTGTAATTTCTAGCTCCTTGCTAGTTCTTTTAATAATATCGCCGTTCAAAAAAAAAAAGATTTTGTGTGACGGTGAGCTCAAATTTTGTGGATTAGCTGTGACAAGATAGAGAAGTTTTTAATGTTAATTGTTTTAGTTCTAGTTTTTTTTATTTTTCAAATTAACTTAATTAGAATTTAATTTTAATTTTTAATTTAATTTAGCATTTATTTTTCTTAATTTTTAGTATTTAGGTTTCCCGATACCTAAATCTGTTCCCCGTATTTTAGTATAGATTTAATTTTAGGATTTCCCAATAATTAATTATGCTTCCCGTAGTTTAAGTTCTATCCATATTAACTAATTTTGTTTCCCGTAGTTTTTAAGATCCCCATTTCCTTTGCTTGTTTTCCCGTAGATTAAATTAAGTTTTATTTAATTAATTTTAGTTGTAATTATATCAGTGTTTCCATCATATATTCTCCATCATTCAATTTCTCATCAAACCAGGATTACTTTCAATTGCAGCCTCGTTGGGACATACGACCCGGGAATATCTCTTCCGGAATCTTTTTATAATTGATTCTTATATATTTTATCTCTTTGTGTAGAATTTGACCTTTTGCCTTGGTCAAGGGCATTCGGTCAGGATTTGCATTTGAGTTATTTTATATATATACCGTCCGCGAATCAAGTGCCATTTAATGCCTCATTAAAGCTACCCGGTCTGACCCGTGTTTTTCCGGTGGGTTGACCCGGTCCAACCATTTTTTTGGGGGTTTATACGTGTCTTCATATTATTAACCCACCGATACACGTGTTAACAAATAATTTTTCCACACTCTTCTCCTTCCTCCATTATCTTCATACGTATTCTCTCCATTCTTCCCACCTTCCCTCTCTCATCTTCTCCACTAACACACACAAAGCTATAAAACCTTCTCTTCTTCGTCCTCCACCAACTAAATCTCTCACACCAAACACATGCCAAGAACATTTAGGAACAACAAAATATATAAGGATGATTAGATAGTAAGCCAGCGGGAGAGGGAGAAGATATGTGATCAATCTGAGCATCAAATCCATAAATACAAAAAAAGGTACTAAATTTTTTTATACACGATTCAGACTCATTTTTATAGAAATTGATTATTTAAATTAGGGGTTTGTCATAATTTTGGGGTTTTGGTTCAGTCTTATTTAGATTAAAATTGATTCTTTAAATTAGCGCTGACCTAATTAAATTGTGTTTAGGGTTTAATCAAGTTGAAATTTGGTGGTTTCGAGTTTGTAGATTGTTGTTATGATTCTTATGTTATGCCTTTGCTGCAAATATTTGTTTCAAGGGGTGTTTGGAATTTGCTTAGCCAAACTGCTTATCTGATTATCACATATTTTGTAACTACAAATTCATAAATAGAGAATAAGTTTAGCCATTTAGGTACCTTATTATTGTTTTTTTTGGTAAAAACTAAAAGAATTTCCTATCCCACTTAGGTTACCTTTTAACCTGGCCGCATATTGATACTGAGATGTAGAATCCATAAAATTAACTAGAGCGAAAGCTGAAGCTTAAGCTTATATATCAAGCTACTTCAGACAGCTTTTAAATTTAGTATCTTATAGGAACTTAATTTATTATTATCTCTCATAAGCTTTGTTAGTCAAACATATTCACAGAATTAATAGCTTAAGCTCCTATTGGCGCCGATAAACTTGCACGCCAAACACTCTTTAACCTTAATCCACCTTATCTACTAAGATAATAAATTCATTCGTATTTCCCCATTGCAGATCCATCAGGTGAAGAAGAGCCAACTATGAACTCGAGTATGTAATCTCCAGAAATCTGGTAAAGATGATCGTTAAAAAACTATGAAATCTAAGCTCTCGGCTCTAGCTTCCGTTTGAGGACCAGGGTAAGGTGCCTGGTGTGATGCAAACTAAAAGTCCATGTTTTAAGCAATAAGTTTTTACACTCAATTTTCTTTACTCTGTTCTTGCAAGACACTAAACTTAACTTAAGATTAATTATTACCAATTTAACCTTTTAATACTGGTATTCATAGATATATAATTGTGAAACGCAATTGTTGCTTTTGTTTTTTACCTTTGTAATAATTAATCAATCAAGTAGAATTCTATAAAATATTATATTGTTAAAAAATGTAAATAAAAGAAAGACTATGTGTTGGGCTGGACTTCATTTACTTAACAAGATAAGAAAATGGTTCAATACAAAACACTTTAGTAAATACATGATTCATTTATGATATTATACCTTTATCCGAGGGGCGGAAGGGATGGAGTAGCTAGCGGGTGCTAGGCCCCTCCTAACTAGCCCAGTTAACACAAGGCCCCTTCCTAAACATTATTTGAATAAACATTTAAAAGCTCATTTTTTTGAAGACCATTTAATGTAGAATGGTTATCTGATCGACCCCTTCCCATTTATATTCTTACACTATTCACAATTCGTTATTTAATATGAAAAAGTAAATTACGTGCGAGATAACAACAATGAAAAACATTGATAATTGTGCACTCATCTCATCAGGTATTTAATTCTTTGTAAAAACAGTAAGTTATTTTTCTTTTATACTCTTACAATGGACGATGCTTTTGAATACAAATGGCCACTCAAATTTGCTTATTAGATGTTTAGATAAGCAATAGAAAAGCGGTCATGGAGTGTTTGGAACAACATTGATTAGGCTTTGTGTTCAGGCAACATTGAATAGGTTTTGTGTCAAATTTGCTAAACACTCCATACCATATTATTTTATCCAGTAATTATTATTATGTGTGTATGTATTTTAACTATTTTCTTTGTGTTTTTATGATTAGGGTTGCGATATACTATCTCTCTAATGATCACTGAAAAATAGGAATCCTTTCTTGGCTACTAAAATGATAATGAGCATGGTGTAAAAGTTACTGTGACACCATAAACATGTTAGATGAAGGTGTTATTGAAGTAGACTCTCACATTCAGACTTATGATCCTCTATATGATCAGGGTTGCAATATACACATTTCTGTCTCAACGTCGAAATGGTCTTAATAGTCGTCACACCGCCGCTTACTGTTTATGGCAAAAGAGAACAAGTTAGATCTTTAAGCCAACTTGCTAATAAAATTTTATAACTATTATCTACCTTACGTTAGGGTTTTAAATACCTAACTGAGAATTTAAGTGTAGTCAACAACACTCAAACAACTGATCCTGATCCTCTGATTAGTGTAACTTCAAACAGATGAAACATATAGATTAATGATATGATTTTTTAACACAACATGCTAATAAGTTGTTATATCTGTGTATTGCATTCTGTAAACACAATAATCTGATTTGTGTCTAAAAGACCTTATTGACTGTAAAGCTTACAAACGTAGTGCTAATGATTCGATATATAGGTATTGCCAACCATCTCTTCATGTGGGTTTAGTGTGGGTTATGCATGTACTAAAAATCCTTAGATAAGATAGTCAAACGAATACACAATCCTACACACCCCTTAAATCTGTTGTTTTAAAACCATTTGATATTGGATTAATTTGTTCTATCAGTATATTCAGATAACATGGAAGAGGCAAGACCGAGCGTTTCTGACAAGCTCGACCAAACCGCCGAGGTTTCTCACAGGAGTCTGCAAATTCGTACCAAGAATTTAGGGACTTCGCTTGATAATGAGTCGTACCAAGCATTCGGGCACTTCACTTGATAATGAGTCGGGCACTTTGTAGAGTCGTGCCAGGCATCCGGGGAGTCTGTAAAGTAAGCTTCATGCTTTGTTCCTCATTTGTTTGATTTATTTTTTTTAATTCTTTTGGAGTATTTGTTTGCTCCTACACAGTTTTTTTGTACATGTACAGTTTTTAAAAACTTCTAGCAACACAGAAACTAATGCGAAAAATTAGAACTTTCAGGTATGCGCAAGCGTGTCATCAAAGTCTGCAAATATGAAAGAGTTACTCCAATGGAATGAATTATATGACAAAGGAGGATCCATAAAGAAAAAGCTCCTTAGTTACTTCATGTAGAAGATGTATTAACCCCGCGCTTCGCAGTGAAGCGCGGGTTAAAAACCTTGTTTAATTAAAAGGTGGCACTTGGTATTAAATGGCTCAGTAATGCTACTCGGGTCAACCCGTCGGGAACCGGCCAGAACCCGCCGGTCGACCCGGGTCCTACCCTTTTTTCAAGTGGTATCAGAGCTTTTAAGAAGCTTTGAATAAGAAGAAACTTTACTACACACAAGATCTACTTCTTCAAGAAGCAATGGATTCCCAATCTATTCAAACAATCAAGCTACCCATACTCTAACCTGGTGAGTATGATCTCTGGAAGATGAGGATAGAGCAGTACCTACAGTGCATTGATTACACTCTATGGGAGATAGTATAGAATGGTAATGCACCCATAGTAACAAAAACTGTTGATGGTAAGGAGACTGTTATCCCTCCTACAAGTGTTGAAGAGAAGGCACAAAGAAAGGCAGAGTTGAAGGCAAGAAGCACTTTGTTGATGGCCTTACCTAATGAGCATCAATTAAATTTTAACTCATACAAGGATGCTAAGACACTGATGCAGGCTATTGAGAACAGATTTGGAGGTAATGCTGCTACAAAAAAACTCAGAAAAATCTTCTGAAGCTGCAATATGAAAACTTTGCTGCACCCAGTACAGAAGTGATTGAGCAAACCCATGAAAGACTTCAAAAGATAATTAGTCAACTGGAGATGCATAGTGAAGTTATCCCTCAAGAAGACATTAATCAGAAGTTGTTGAGAAGTTTGTCACAAGAATGGACCATGCATACTATTGTGTGGAGGAACAAACCAGAGATTGAGATATTGAGTTTGGATGACCTCTTCAACAACCTGAAGGCTTATGAATCAGAGGTCAAGGGGACATCTAGCTCAACCACAAACTCTCACAATGTAGCATTTTCGTCCTCTAGTAGCACTAACAGTGCAACTAGAACATTTAATACTGCTCAAGGTGTTAATAATGCTAGCACTCAGGGTGCTGCTGATAGCTCAACAACTGTTGAAAATTTAGGTGATGCTGTGATTTATTCCTTCTTTTCTAGCCAACCAAGTATTCCACAGCTTGATAATGAAGATCTACAACAAATCCATCCTGATGATCTAGAAGAAATGGATTTGAGGTGGAACATTGCTATGCTAACTATGAGGGCAAGAAGATTCCTGAAGAATACTGGAAGAAAGCTGGACATGACCAACAAAGAAAGAATTGGGTTTAACAAGTCCAAGGTGGAGTGTTTCAACTGCCACAAAATGGGACACTTTGCAAGAGAGTATAGGGCACCCAGGAATCAAGACAGCAGGAACAGGGAACCTACTAGAAGGACTGTACCAGTTGAGGAAACTACTTCAAATGCCTTAGTGTCTCAATGTGATGGCTTTGGCTATGATTGGAGTGACCAAGCAAAAGAAGGTCCAACCAATTTTGCTCTCATGGCTTATTCTTTAACAAGTTCAAGTACTTCTACAAACTCTGAGGTATCTAATGAATCAAATTGTTGTTCATCTTTCTTAGAATGTGTAAAAGATCTAAAAGAACAAAATGAACAATTAGTTAAAGACTTAAGAACAACTAAGATAAGTGATGTCTCTTATAAAACTAGTTTAAAATCTGTAGAAGCTAGACTGTTAGTCTTTAAGAAAAATAAGTCTGTGTATGAGGAAGATATAAAACTCTTAAAATGTGAAATTTATTTAAGAGATTTAGATATTACAGAACTTAAAAGGAAGTTAGATTTGGCTACAAAAGAAAAAAAAGAGGTTCAACTTACAGTATAAAAATTTGAAAATTCATTAAAAAACCTAAGTAAACTTCTAGTCAGTCAGATAATAGATAAGTGTAAAACAGGATTAGGGTATAATGCTGTCCCACCTCCCTATACTAGGAATTTTATGCCACTAAAACCTGATTTGTTTATCCTAGTCTAGATGATTTTGTTGATGTGAATAAGTCTGTAGTTGAAAAGCCTACTGTTGAATCTAATGAACCTAAGACTGCTAGGAAAGAAAATGGAGCCCCAATTATTGAGGATTGGGTGTCTGAAAGTGAGGAAGAAGATGAGCCTAAGTTTCAAACTATTAAGCCTAATTTTACTAAAATTGAGTTTGTTAAACCTAAATCCAATAGAAAACCTGTTGAGCAAATTAGGCAAGACACATACAGTTCATCTTTCAGTCCATCTAAAAGTCCTAGGGGAAACAAGAGAAACTAAAACCAACAGATGTCTCAAAAATTAGGGAATGATTTTGAAATGTTCAACAAAGCTTGTCATGTGTGTGGGAGTTTTGATCATTTGAAGAATGATTGCAATAACTAGAATAATAATGGAAGATTTTCAAAACCAGTTTGGACCAATGTTCAAAGGGTGAACAAACAGAATTTTTCTAAATTAACTCACCCTTGTCCAAAAAGGAACATAGTTTCAAGAACAGTCTTAACTAGGTCTGGCCCAATTTCACTTAATACTGCTAGACCAGTTAATACTGTTCAACCAAGAACAGCAGTGAACAATGCAGGATCCTTGAAAAATGTTATTAATAATGCATATTCAACTGCTAGAAGGCCTTTTAACAAAATAACAACAGCTAGTACAATAATTTTACTAAAAAGGTTAATATTGTTAAGGTAACAAAAGTTAATACTGCTAAGCCAAAAGCAGTAGTTAATACTGCTAGGCTAAAAGCAGTTCTTAGTGTTATTAACGGAAACAAGAGAAATGTTGTTAAGGCCTCAGCTTGTTGGGTTTAGAAACCAAAAACTAAAGTTATAGACCATGTTTCCAAACACAATAGTGCATCAATGTCCTTTAAAAGATTTGATTATATTGATGCACAAGGCAGATCCAAGTCAGTAATGGCTTGGGTCCCCAAAAGAAACTAATTTTCTTACCATTATGTGCAGGGCAATCCACAACAAGATTTGAAGGATAAAAGAGTAATTGACAGTGGATGCTCTAGGTACATGACAGGAAACAGATCCTATCTTACAGATTATGAAGAAATTAATGGAAGATTTGTTGCCTATGGAGGAAATTCCAAAGGAGAAAAAATTACCAGGAAAGGTAAAATAAGAACTGGTAAATTAGACTTTGAAGATGTGTATTTTGTAAAGGAAATAAAGTTTAACCTCTTCAGTGTCTCACAAATGTGTGACAAGAAGAATATTGTTCTTTTTACTGATACTGCACGTGTTGTTCTGTCTCCAGACTTTAAGTTAACTGATTAAAGTCATGTTTTGCTTAAAGTTCCTAGAAAGAATAACATGCATAGTGTTGATTTAAAGAATGTTGTTCCTCAAGGAGGTCTCACTTGTCTCTTTGAAAAAGCCACACCAGATGAATCTAATCTTTGACATAGGAGGCTTGGACATGTAAATTTCAAAACTTTAAATAAACTGGTTAAGGGAAACCTTGTAAGAGGTTTACCTTCAAAACTTTTTGAAATTAATCAAACTTGTGTTGCTTGTCAGAAGGGAAAGCAACACAGAGCTTCTTGTAAGACCAAAATAGTCAGTTCAATTAGCCAACCATTACAAATATTGCACATGGATTTTTTTGGCCCAACATTTGTAAAGAGTTTAATGAAAAAGATGTACTGCCTAGTTGTCACAGATGATTTTAGTAGCTTTAGTTGGGTTTTCTTTTTAGCCACTAAGGATGAAACTAGTGAAATCCTTAAAACATTTATAATTGGCATAGAAAATCTAATAGACCTTAAGGTGAAAGTGATTAGATGTGACAATAGGACTGAATTCAAGAATAGGGTCATAAATCAGTTCTGTGAAATGAAGGGTATTAAGATAGAATTTAGTGTTGCTAGGACTCCACAACAAAATAGAGTAGCAGAAAGGAGAAACAGGACACTAATAGAGGCTGCTAGGACTATGCTAGCTGATTCAAAATTGCCAACAACTTTCTGGGCTGAAGCAATTAATACTACTTGTTATGTCCAAAATAGGGTGTTAGTTATCAAGCCTTACAACAAGACTCTTTATGAACTTTTTCTAGGTAGAAAACCTGCATTAAGCTTTATGAGACCATTTGGGTGTCCTGTTACAATCCTTAATACCATAGATCACCTAGGTAAATTTGATGGAAAGGCTGATGAAGGGTTCTTTGTAGGATACTCTACCAATAGCAAAGCATTTAGAGTATTCAACAATAGAACTAGGATAGTATAAGAGAACCTGCATGTTCAATTTAGTGAAATGACACCTAATATTGTAGGAAGAGGACCAAATTAGTTTTTTGATATTGATGCACTAACAATTTCTATGAACTATAAGCCAATAGTTGCAGGGGATCAATCTAATGGTAGTGCAGGCACAAAAGCATGTGACAATGTAGATAAAGCTATAGTGGAGACAATACCTGTCAAAGATTACATACTGCTACCATTATAGACTCAAGATCTATCATTCTCTTCTAGTTCAAAGGATTCTACTGATGCTGGATTCAAACCATCAGGGGAGGAGGAAAAAAAGGATGCTGAAGATCTAGGAAATGAAGATAGTGAGGTTCTAAGTACAGAAGAGCCAAGAGTAAATCAAGAGAAGGATGCAAATGTCAACAACACTAACAATATTAATACTGTTAGTCCAACTGATAATGATGCTGACATAAAGGATAATGCTATTTATAAGAATATAGTCTATGGATGTGCCGATGATCCAAATATGCCTAATTTGGAAGAAATTGTCTACTCAGATGATGATGAAGATATTGGTGCAGAGGCTGACATAAACAATCTGGATACTTTTATACCTGTCAGTCCTATTCCAACTACAAGAATACACAAAGATCATCCAGATGAACAAATTATTGGAGACTTGAATTTAGCACCTCAAACAAGAAGAATGACAAAGAATTTGGAAGAACATGGTTTGTTTAGTTCTGTTTTGCAAAGAACTAACCATAAAGACTTTCAAAATTGCTTGTTTGCTTGCTTTTTATCACAAGAAGAACCCAAAAAGGTAGTTCAAGCACTGAAGGATCCAAGCTAGATGGAAGCTATGCAGGAAGAGCTTTTACAATTTAAACTACAAGAAGTTTGGACTTTGGTAGAGTTACCTAATGAAAAAAGAGCTATAAGAACTAAATGGGTCTTCAGAAACAAAAAGGGTGAAAGAGGTATTGTGATTAAGAATAAAGCAAGATTGGTTTCTCAAGGGTACACACAAGAAGAAGGGATTGATTATGATGAGGTTTTTGCTCCTGTTTCCAGAATTGAAGCAATTAGGCTATTCTTAGCCTATGCCTTATTTAAAGACTTTGTGGTGTACCAGATGGATGTCAAGAGTGCTTTTCTTTATGGTAAGATTAAAGAGGAAGTCCATGTTTGTCAACCACCAGGATTTGAAGATCCAGACTTCCCTGACAAAGTATACAAAGTAGAAAAGGCACTTTATGGACTACATCAAGCTCTCAGAGCTTGGTATGAAACCCTGTCAACTTATTTGTTAGACAATGGGTTTCAGAGAGGAAAGATAGACAAGACTCTATTTATCAAAAGGAACAAAAGTAATATCTTGTTAGTTCAAGTATATGTTGATGATATCATTTTTGGGTCTACAAAGAAGAAGATGTGTATTGAGTTTGAGAAAATGATGCATAAGAAGTTCCAGATGAGTTCTATAAGAGAGCTCACATTTTTCTTAGGTCTGCAAGTAAAGCAGAAGGAGGATAGGATTTTCATTAGTCAAGACAAGTATGTGAATGAGATTTTGAACAAGTTTGGTTTTAGTGATGTCAAGACAGCAAAAAAACCTATAGAAACACAAAAGGCTTTACTTAAAGATGCAGATGGTAAATATATAGATGAAAACTTATATAGATCAATGATTGGTTCACTGATGTATCTAACTTATTCAAGGCATGATATTATGTTTGCAGTATGTGCTTGTGCAAGATTCCAAGTCAATCCTAAAGTTTCACATCTTCATGCTGTGAAAAGGATCTTTAGATACTTAAAAGGTCAACCTAAATTAGGCCTTTGGTATCCTAAGGATTCACCTTTCGATTTAGTATCATATATTGACAGTGACTATGCAGGAGCAAGTTTAGATAGGAAATCCACAACAGGATGTTGTCAGTTCCTAGGGTGTAGGTTGATTTTATGGCAATGCAAGAAGCAGACTGTGGTTGCTAATTCAACAATTGAAGCTGAGTATATAGCTGCTTCCAATTGTTGTGGATAGGTGCTTTGGATCCACTCAATTGCTTGATTATGGATATAACTTTATGCAGAATAAGATTCATATTGATAATGAGAGTACTATCTGCATACCGAAGAACCCTGTTTTTCACTCAAAGACAAAACACATTGAGATTAGGCATCACTTTATCAGAGATTCCAATAAGAAGAAGCTTATTCAGATGATAAAGTTTCATACAGATCAGAATGTTACAGATTTGCTCATAAAAGCATTTGATGTTAGCAGATTTCAATACCTGATTGCAAGTATTAGAATGCTTAACCTCTGAAGTATTGATTGAGGGGAGGTTAATTGTGTTTATATGCAGCGGATTATACAACAAGTGATTATTTAAATGGGATGAAAAAGCTGCTAATGATGACTGATAAATGTAAATTACACATATCCATTTGTACCTAAAATAACCCAATTAAACCCAAAACAAACCAAAAATGGCAAAAATGTGCTTGTATTTGTATTTTGTGTGTGCAGGTACGGATATATAAAAAATCACAAGAAAACAGTCAAAAACGAGCAAGCACGGACACGAGAATCAAAAGAGTACAAAAAGAAGCCAAAGAATCAAAGCCGAAGCCAGAAAAGTCAAGCCTCAGTCAAATCCAATCAAAATGGTCAAACACTGGTCAACAAAAGTCAACCAATAAAAGACAAAACCCAAAAACATTCCATTTTCACCCTCCAAGTTTCACCAAAGTCCAAAAATAGCCCCTCACCTCTTATTGGGCCTTAAAAACCTTATTGGGCCTGAAAATCCCTAAAATCCTATACCCGGATCTAAGCCCAAACCTTAAGCCCAAATCCTAAATTCATTTACCTTATACTAAACCACAAGGGCCAGTTTTGCAATTTCCAAAACTCCATTTTATAACTAAAAAGGGAGTAAAGGAAAGACAAGGACCATTTATGCAATTATGCCAAAGATCCAACTGAATTACCCCTTTCAGTTATAACTTGGCGCCAAGACCCAGTTACTATTCATCGTCACTTTCAAATCTTTCACCTAGGTAAATCAAAGGGGTTTTTGAAATTGAGGGGCAAGAAAGTCTATTCAAGAGCTCACTAACAAGATTACAAGGACAAATTAGTCTAATCAAGGGAATTTACTAGCTCACTCTCAAGCTCAAGCCACGTGGAGATGTAGAAGCACACAAGGGCGTGGGTTTTGCACTAGATCCTCTCACAAAAGAAGCACAAGCTGTCACATCAAGGAATGACAGCTTGGCAATCCTTGAGTGCACACAATGTGATCCAACGGCTTAAAATAGAGATCAATGATAAATGAAGAATCAAGGGTACGGATTGGAAGTTTAGAAAGGGATTCAAGAGGGCTAGAATCTTCCCTAGATGGCTATAAAAAGGACCTCTCACTCACACACATGGGGATCAATTAGATTTAATCTTACCTAAACTTCTTAAAATCAGCTTAAAAATCTTAATACCTTAAGCATTTGGACTTATGAGCTTAATGGAAGGGGAGTCAAAGTTGGATGGACTCCCATGGACCTTTACCCTAGCTTATTATTAAGCTAGGGAGCTTGAAGCTGCCTTTAATTAGGTACTCTTATTTAGCTAGAGTAATTTGTAAGTTTCTCTTTGAAAACCTTTGATTCTAGCTTTAAATAATTGTCTTATTGCTTACTTAGTTTAGATCTGCTCATTACTTATTATGTCTACTTATTTGTGCGTCATTGTGTTTATTTGTGCTTACTATATATATCTTAGCATCTGATTTAAGTTTTATAGTCATGGTGTTTTCATTTCTGTCGTAAACTCCTTAAAAAACCAAAAATAGTAGAAAATTAGTTTAAATCTTAGATTATTGCTTAATTAGTTATTAATTCATGTTAGTTAGGGTTGTTATAAGCTAAAAATCATCTGGTATTTGGCTCTTTATTAATAGATTTCATTTTATGAAGCTTTTTAAATCTGTCAATGAGTTAAAGGAGTGTTTGGTTTAAGCTAATTTAACTATCTAAAGTCAAAAGTTTTGTGCAAACCTTTTTGAGACAGCTTTGATTGTAGTTAAAAACAATAGGAAATGAGTTTTCATAAGTTAGTTTTGAAAATTTAGAGAGTTTGAGCTTATTTTAAGTGTGTCAGCACCAGGGCATTTTTTTCTTATACCTTAAGCTTGTGAAGATTTGATCTAAGCCCTCCAAGCCTTAGATCTTGCTTGCATTTTATTTTTGCAATCAATTGGAGTGTGTCTTAGTGCAGGATCACCCCATAGGTAACCTGCACTATTGGATTTGTGCTAAGTGTCAAGTGCATCAGCAGGAACTAGGTTGTTCCTGCTGTCACTTTTGAATTTAATTTTAGTTAAGTAAAAATAGGTCTTAGGTTCTTAAATTCAAGTAGGATAAAGTCTAGGTATAGCTTATTATAGATTAAGTCTTAATTTACATTTTCTAGCTTATTTACCTAGGTTAATTTAGCTGTCAAAGTTACTTAAAAAGCTAAAAAGCCAAAAACAGTAGGTAATTAAGTAGTTTCTTAAAGTGTTAATTTTGGCTTAAGG
>BQNB010109698.1:0-22702 GCA_026074375.1 Tanacetum coccineum
GTTAAACACAACATACTAACACTTAATGCACAACTTATAAAACCTAATCTAAAACCCTAAACCCTAAACGAAACCTTAAAACCTTAATTTCATTTTAAACCTAAAACTAAACCCTAAACCTTAAACTTTAATGCTAAACCCTAATTTTAATCCTAAACCTTAATCCTAAACCTTAAACTATCCTAAACCCTAACCCTAACTCGAATTAAAACCCTAAACCCCAAGCCAAAACCAAAACCAACCCGACACCCTTTAATTTCATTTTAAACTCATTTTAAACCAAATTAGCTACCACCACACCTTGTTACCTCCTTGCTAGCTTGCTTAGCACCTCAAGCAACCACCCAAGCACCTTACTCTTCCTTAGTCATCACTGTACAGCCCTTGATCCCTACTCCAAGTATTCTTGGGCACCAAGGGGTTTTTGAACCCTATATAAGCCGAATCCAAGCAACCCTTTCAAACACACCTTAAATCTTCATCACAAACACAAATGGAGTTCTAGCACAGCCAAGGAAGAAGTAGAAGGTCCTTAAGATCAGAATAGAATCCAAGAATCAAGAAAAAGAAACCCTTGAAGTCGTTTCTAGGCGTATGAACTCAAACAACCCATTTCGACCCATTTTAGCTCAAGTAAGCTCAAAACCTTGTTCCATAAGCTCATAATCAGTTTTAGAACTTTTATTAGCCTTGTTAGATTCTATATAAACTCTTGTGTAATCCCTTGAACCACAAACCCATGTGTTTTTGGTTAAAACCCTAAAAACGACCCGTTTTGATTTTCTAGCTAACGAATCCCTTTTCTAAACTTTTGTTATGTTAGAACATCTTATTTTAGCTTATTCTAATAAGCTATAACCTGCAAGTATCATTTGGAACCCTAAAATAAGCTTGCATGGCTTTTTGGACTTGTTTTGTAAATGTTTTCATGCATAGGGGTATATATCGTAACTTTCTAAAATTTATAACTAGAGGGGCTGAAAATATCATTATTTTAAAGTTATAACTATAAGAACCTATTTTGCCAAGTTCTAAAGTTAAAGGTTTAAATTATATATACTTTATATATAAAGGACTAAACTTGTAAAAGTTTATAAGCCAAGGGTATTTATTGTCATTTTTGCAAACTTAAAAATATAAAATATAATAGTTTTATATAAATTATAAAAATATATATTAATATTATAAAAATCGATTTTATTAAAACCTGACACAATTATCATTATTAATCAACGATCAACGCATTATAAAACAATTACATTATATATCTAACGTAATTTATCATCGACTAACTTCTGAAGAAACTTAAAATTTTATCGTATCACGTTACTAGGAAGCTTCATATGAGGAGTTTCATTTGGGTATACGTTTTGACGAGTTTACTGGATTTACGGTTTAAAGTGTCCTGGCTCCTCAAACGTTTACTACATGACCTCTGAATTATGATGGCTCGAACAGTGATACAATATTTTCTTAAACTAATAAATCAAATATAAATGTTAAACTCTGTAAAGATGTGAAACATAAACAATCAAACTAAGACTTTACATATTACCCCAGGTTGTGTGACAAAGCCGTTACTTTCACTTGATATAATTTTGCCATCAATCATATTTCCCCTGTTAAGGTGAGTTCATAGCCTCGCATTTTAAATCTTCTAATATTTTCATATACCCGCGAGGGGGATACATGCTATAAACCATGAATACGAGTAGTTTTCCAACTGTATGCTATCCTGATATATTATTGCCTAAGTCCTTACTTTTGCCATTAAGACCCCACTATCATGAACCGTTAATTACTTTTCGGAGTAAGCGCGAATGCTGTGAATAGATCTATTTGGGACTGAGCTTCCCCGTTGGTGTACCTATACTTTCTAGTAACCAAACGCACTTCATTTGAATCACTATGCGGGTATTTGGCAAAGGAACCCGTTGGGGCAACTTCTTATAATTTTTTATTATCTCAAGGTCTCGGTATCATGAGCTTAGGGCAATAATGAATAATACTGTTTTCTATAATAATTGTACTCATTGCAATTATTACACTTATGGGTGTATAACAACATAAACCCACTATTGAACTTGTATTCACACTATTTATTATAAACCTATGAATTTCACTCAACCATTGTGTTGACCTTTTTAGCAAGTTTATCTCAGGTAACTGAACATCTTATGACACGGATTGAAGATGGCTAAACTGTTATCATTCAAACTTTATGTTTTCATGTAGATTTTGGGACCTCTCTGTTTGTAAAAACTCTGATGAAATAATGAATGATAACTTATCTTTTAAAAACGTCTCTTTCGAGTCGTTTTCTATTATTATGACTGTTATACTATGAAATAATACCCCAGATTAGCTTCCGCTGCTATATGTTAAAAATGGAGGTGTTATAGATTGGTATCAAGAGCCAAGGTTATAGAGAACAAGGTTAAAACCTTAACTATAACTACTTTTCTTTTTCCATCCAAGAAAGTCCTCCGTGCCACTACATCTCCTGAATAGTATGTAAAGATATATAACTACTATACTATTATATAAATAACTTATGTTATTTACCGCTGGGTTGTTAACAGAGTGATGTCTTCTCCCAACCATCCTACTTCTGATATTGAGGATGCTTTTTCCTCCAACTTACCGGACTATATCCCGTCTTCCCCAGACTATGTCCCAGCTTCACCAGGAAAAACTTATTCTAGCTCTTCAAATAACTCATTTGGTGTAGTTCCAATAGCTTCACCAACTCTTTCACTTTTTAATGATGACCCATATATGAAGGTCATGCATGCATATTATGCTAAAGAATCACCGATTCCACCACCAACTATTGTGCCTCCATCTTCAATGTTTAATCCTCAAGAATTCTTTCTTCCGGATGAATTATTGTCACCTAAGAAACAAGGCCATAACCAATTATTCTCCTCTACTTCTGCCCTACCTCAAGAATTTGAGATGGGAGAAAGCTCTCGTAAGACAAGCCTGGAACGTCACGAGGAGCAAATTGAGGAAATCCCGAATCACCTGGATGAACTCTCTCTCGACCGCATTGAGCACATAGAAGACAAAATAGAAGGTCTCGGAAAAGGTCGGGTGATTATACAACAAGATTTCGACAATCTGGAAGCTGAACTCCAAAAGGCTCATGCTCGAATTACTAAACTTCAAAGAAAGCAAATGGGAAATAACAACAAGATTGCTCTGGCTCGCTTCAGGATTGCTAATCTAGAACAAATCATCGAAGAAATCCAAGTCCGTCACCAAGCAGACAAGGAAAGTCTTCTGAATGCAATCTATGAACTCAAGAACAGCCAGAAAGGACCATCGAACTACTAGATTAGATACTAGTTATAGCTTTTAACCTAGCCACGGGATGTGTGGTATAAATAACAACACTTGTCAAATTTTGACTATGTACAGTACAAAGGCAAGTTGTTCATGATATAATACAATGGCAATCCCGTTATACCTTGTTGTTTCATAATACCGATATATCCATCCTAAAACAACTTCTCTTATATCATCATCTCCGTCTCCATCGTTATGAATCATACCATGATTTCTAAATAAATCATAGATACTTATTTGATATGAATTATCTATGATTTCGATATCACTATTGTGACAATGTTTATTTTTGAACTTTAATCATTTTAAGACTTGTGATATCATTCTTATTACGTGTTATCTTATGTTGATAGAATGCCTCCCAAAAGGATGTCAACATCTGAAGCACCAGCCATGACTCAGGCTGCCATCAGGAAACTAGTTGCTGATAGTGTTACCACAGCTCTGGAAGCATAAGCCACTAACATGGCAAATACTGATAATACCACCAGACCAAGAGAAGCTCCTGTGGCAAGACAATGTAGCTACAAAGAGTTCATGAGCTGCCAACCTATCAACTTCAAAGGTACGGAAGGCGCTATTAGTCTCATCCGCTGGTTTGAAAGAACTGAATTAGTGTTTTCCCGTAGCAACTGTACCGAAGACTGTAAGGTGAAATTTGCTACTGGTACTTTAACTGAACAAGCTCTATCTTGGTGGAATTATTTTGCCCAACCTATTTGTAACACCCTCATTTCAGCGTCATGTCAGCGGAAGAGTCACATGGTGTTACGTCATAGCACAATAACTCAAATCATAGAAAACGAGTCAAAAAGAGACGTTTTAAGAAAATTTCATTCATTCGAATAATAAAAGTTTACATCACGGTCCCCAAATAAGTTTTACAACATCATACAACGTTTTACAAAATATTTTCGAATGAATAATTATTTTGCGGGCCTTCATATCTCCATCAATTCGAATTACCTTTAAGTACCTGAGATAAAACATGCTAAAACGTCAACAATAATGTTGAGTGAATTCATAGAGTTTATATATATATATATATAAAAACAATAAAATTTTCTGAACACAAGTATCATTTTTCAAAATTATCGGGATAAAACGATGTGGATCAGACAACGTTATAGGGGGATTATTATAAGGCTCATGACATCGAACCTTACCATATATTCAATATAATGCCCACTATACACCCTCGCTATGAGTGTATCTTATTCTCTATACAATGCATCCGTGGTGTTATGTTCCCAACACAAGACGATAGCTAGTCGTCACGGATCGGAGGTGGTAATCTCCAAATAGTACTATTTCATGTATAAGCGTATGCCTTATTCCCGGCAATTAACAATTCATGATATTTCCGCGGGACTTTTTATTTAGCGAGTTAAAGCTAACTTATAATAATCAAGGCTACTAGCATACATTCGGGTCCCTTGTGTTCTATTTTAAAAACAAGCATGTTATCTCCCTCGCGGGTTTATAAAACAATTTAAATAAAAATGCGAGGCTATGAACTCACTTGATAGTATCAAAAGAAAGTAACAGCGATAGTCGAACTTAGATGTCGGCACGTAATCACCCGGAACCTATACAAAATGTATGGGTCTTAGGTTTCTAGTCGATAAAATAAAATTCACAATTTAAATACGTATATATATATATATATATATATATATATATATGTATCTTATATGATAAATCAACAATTTATAATTCTCCAAGTTTTATTCTCATAGTGCCCCATAGGCCCATTTATGAGTCCATTAAATAATTTAGTCCATTTTATAAGTCCAAGACCAGATCTTAACTCATTAATTAGGCCCAAGTGGGTTAGGTCCAAAGTTAAGTCCAATAGGTCCATTCATATACATTGGGCCTAATGGCCCGATATGGTCATATAGTCCATTTTAAGCTTGTTTATGAGTTTATATTAAATTTTCGGGTTCTCGATGTCGGGTTAAGTTTATTATCAGTAGGTTCATCATATAAAATTTCCCAAAAGTGGGTCCTACCATCTCGCGTTTTAGTTACAAAAACGCTTTACAACTTTTAGTATTGATATAAACGTAAAAAAATTTATATGTTCATGCTTACAAAAATAGTCATATCTTTCAAACCATAAATGGTATACTTATAAAATTTATATTCCTAGTTTCATTTTTAAATGTACAAAAATAGTCATATCTTAAGGTCACTTCATTATTCAAATGTCAAGTTGGCATTTTTGGCTGAAAATTCACTTTCACCATTTTTGATGCCATTTAAAAACTATAATGATCTGAGAAACCATCCAATTGATTATAGTTCTTCATATATTTAGCTACATTTCATCTCTTTCTAGTTTTAGCCAATTAAATTCGTAGCTAGCACTTTTTATCCAAACAAGACGGCAAGGTCAGATTGTATAGTTTTTAGTAAAACTTGCATATCTCACTCAATTTTTACTTTTCATTGGGAATCCAACTTGCCCCATTATCACAAAATATAAATATACCACTTTTTCAAATAAAATCATCCATTTGGACAACCTAAAAACTCGAAACTTACTGATCTTCACAGCCTACTTTTTCTAGTGACTTTTAACAATTTAGATCTTTAGTTTAGCCATTTTAACCTAGATCTAAACACATGCATGCTAGTTTTTATTATTTGATCATCATAAATTTTACCTATACATCAAGAAAAATAATTTAAACATATACATTTGGAATGGAAAAATGCAAGTTCAATAAAAATAAGTAGAGATTATACCCAACAAAGTGAAGAAAATGATGAACAAATGATCAAAGGAATGAAACTCTAGCTTCAAAACAACTCCCAATTATTTTTGATCATCATCTTTATTATCCAAACACTTGATAAAAACTTGTTTCACTTTAGCCCCAAAATGTGTACAAACTTTCTTGAAAAAGCCTCTTAATCACTTCAAAACACCTTCATTTTATAAGGTAATCATTAGGAACCAAGAGATGTGTGTGAAATATTTTCTTAACTATGAGAAAATGAAAGTGAAGATTTGATTTTATAAATCTTACACATGCAATTGACTAGGACATTTGTCCTAGTCCCTCCTCATATAGTGCCACGCCTCATATGAGGTGATTTTACAAGATTTGTGTTTTATTAATAGTGATTATAATGTTTAGGGTATGATTTTAAGATCAGGTAGGTAGTTTTGAGGGCTAACGAGTTTACCAACGTAAATAAAAACGAGAGTTTAGGCGAAAACCCGACAGTAAAAAACGAACGAGATAAAAATAGTTCTACGAAAATCGTGATACTTTTCTGAAAATTTTAAATTATGTACGGTTCGAGAGAAATAATAATTATAAACATTGCTCGTAATAATTTTTACGTAAAATACCAAAAATGCACGTAATATGAAAAATAAAAACGAATGCAACAAAAATATTTCAACGGCATTTTGGAAATGTAAACGTCGATACTTAACGTAGAATTCGTCGGTTCTTCATAAACGTCGCGTAAATTACAACTGTGGGCCTAATTTCTTCTCGGTTAGTCGTGAGTTCCTATCTCAACATAAAAATGAAAATTATAATTAATACTCGAGGATAAAATAATGACCTGAAATTGATGGATTGTCACACCCAGCAAGACCTAAAAATTGACGAATCTTCGTTGGCGACTTAAGAGATGCCCAATTTTTAATGGATTCGATCTTGGCGGGATCCACGTGAATGCCCTCCACCAATCAAATCACGTGACAATGAACTGCACTTGGGAATCCAAAAATTTCACACTGGGAAATTTGCATACAAACTCCTCTTTCTTAAGCAATGCTAAGATTTGCTTAGTGTCTCCATGCTCTTGCTTGTTCTTTAAATATATAGAATATCATCAATAAAGACATTCACGAATTTATCCCAAATATGGTTTGCACACTCGTATTCATTCGGTCCATTGAATACGGCCGGTGCGTTGTCAAACCAAGGCATAAACTTGAAATTTATAATGGCTGTGTGTAACGGGTTTGGAACGTTTTTCAGAATGTCTTTTCTCGGACCCTCAGTTGGAGTGGTGATAACCTGACCTTAGGTTCGATTCTCGAGTAGACACTCGACCTTGAAGCTGATAAATAAATCATTCAATTCTTGGAGCGGATAACGGTTATTCACTGTTAGTTTATTAAATTCTTGGTAATTCAATGCACATCTGGAATGATCCGTCTTTCTTCTTGACAAACAAGACCAGAGCTCCCCAGTGTGACAACCATGACTTGAGCAGGTTAGTCAAACCGTTAGTGTTGACTTATGTGCCTGTTGTAATGTATGGTTTATGTGATTTGATGTATTTATGTGTGTTTATAGTGTTAATGATGGTATTGGTAATCAAACTAATTGAGGTGTGTCATCTCAATGAGATTGGAATGGTGATAAAGTTGGTTGAGTTCATTTCGTTCACTTTTGAGTGACAAGGAAATGATTATTGAGATTTGAGCATTTCCGTGTTAAATGTGTAAGTATTATTACGTATACGTATTTTTGTGTTAGTAATTTAAGATAAGTTTAGGTTTTGAGGGTTAGTGAAAGAGAGTGAATGCGTTAATTTGTGGATGAAATTTTATTTTAATCACTTAATGTGATAATGGGAATTGATTGTGTATTTTGAGAGATTGTTTTGGTATATGTTTGATGCCTAGGTGATGGATTAAAAATGAGAAGTGTGTCATTTGTAAAAGAAATGAGTTGTTAAAATAAGAGAGTTTTTGGTAAACTTTCCATATATAGAAAGTGAATTTGGAAATGAAAAGTTATTTTTAGAAAGTAGTTTTTAAGCAAAATGGTTTAACAAATTAGCTTAGGTTTTATAAAACTTAAGGTATAAATATAATTAATTAATTAATAAAAGAAAAGAAAAAAAATATTTTTTTAGGCAAGAATAGTAAAAAATGAATTTTAGAAAATAAAAGGAAAAAGAAAAAAGAAAAGGAATTGTATTTGGAAACAAATTCTAACTGGGCTTTATCTATAATTAATATTGTGCCTATAAATACAAAATAAAACCCAAACCCCTACCCATAAGATCGGACCCGAGGGATGCTTAAGCATCATTTTTCAAGGTGTGAAGTCATGAGGTTTCTTAAGATAGATGTGACAGTGGCTAGAAGAGACCTTAAGATGATATGAAGTCTTATATGTGGATGTTTCAGGCATTGATGGCATATATGATGCATGTCTCTTATTGACAAGAACTTCCTTATCATCTATAAAGGACGCCTTTCTATGTTTTGCTTAGTTATGGGTATTGTTATGACACTTTGTGTCTATACTTTTACTTTATTGTAGGCATTTAGTTATTCTTCTATATAGACGCCATTGTGTTGTGTTGATATCCATTCTCGTTACGCCTCGCGTTTCCTGCCTTGGCGGGGTGCTTTTGTGACAGATTGGTATTCAGAGCAAGGTTATAGAGTACTAGGTGGTTGAGCTAGACTATTGCTTAAGGGTCTCTCATTATAGTTGCATTTAGGGGCATAAATGTTTATGTACGTATATATCGTTGTTCCCGCTTCCTAGATAGCTTTAAATTCTGTCTATTTTGTATTACTCTATATAATATGAAAGATATACTTTTTCATTTATGGGGATCTAATTAGTAGTATACACCTTTGTTATGGTTTTAGTCTTGTCTTACCCTTCCCTTAGGAGAATATCATGGGAGATTGTTTACCTCTCTGGACCCGTGGAGTTGGGGGACTTTTTGAGAGAGAATAGTCAAACCCAAGCGAGGCCCAACATAAATTTATTTCATTTTCTACCTCAATGCGTTACTATAATCAAGGATTGATTTTATATTTTGGGTCACGATGTGACTTCTATTTCGTTTGGTCGATTGGGATTTTATGTTTCGTTAGGTGGATTATCATGTTTGAGTTATATTTGGATTATTATTAAGTGTTATGTGGTAGATGTGTGTTATCATTGAGAGGTGTGGTCTTGGAAGTAAGTACGCGTGTGCAAAAGGTGCAATTATAATTATGGTCGCGAACATAATTATAAAGGTGTCACACATGTGGATTTGTGACTTTGATTGCATTAATCATTGTTGCTTGTATGTATTATGTAAGGATGTAAGTCTGGATAGTTGTGTAGATGGTAGTGTAGATGTGATGTGAGATCCTGTTGAGGATGGTTGTATGGTTAGAGAATTCTTCTCTTAACCGTTGAGCGATTATATAGGATCGAGTTGAGTAGATGGTAAGGTTTCCTTTCATCTATCGTTTGCGGATACATCAGATACCTGTTGGTGTTGTCGTCGCGATTCTTAGAGATATCCAACGCTCGTGTTGGTATTTTTAGTTGCCATCATAGAACTAGTGTTCAATGTACTCCGTTCGGCGTTTTGATTGGTTCCCCTGTCTAAGGTGGCGATACTCTTTGGTTTCGGTTCTATGACAGTTGGTATGGATGAGTTCTTATGGTTTGTTTCGTTTACAAGAGTTCCTATCGTGTTCATTTTCAAGTAAATTAACATTTTGGTATTGGAATCCTTAATGTATTTTGGGAGTCTATTTTGCTATCATGATGTCTCTTGTTGCGAGTCATAAATTCCTTTTCAAAGTAATTTTGTTGTAGTCGATATCATATCGTTTAGGTGTTAAAAACTTCTTTCGAAAATAAATTATATAAATAAAATGCAACACATTTGTTTTAACCATCTTTTGATTTCTTTTATAAAATCATAATTAAAATAAGTTTATGAAAATTTTATTTAAATTTATTTTTACACTTAAAATTATTGGCATTATTAACTAAGGTGATTCTAATTGATTTAAAATGATTGGTATAAGGTTATGAGAGAAGTTTCCTTGGGTAAAAAGTCTAGTTTTGGAACAAAGGTTCTTAATCTTTTAAACTACCATGGGTCGTGGTACGTGGTAATATTTTGGGTGTTTCTAGCATCGTTGATGCGTTTAGTCTGAGGTTTGTTCGTTATGTCGATGTTTATATTCGGTTGTTTCTTCTTTTGGAATTGTATGATTTTTGGGTCCATACCAATTGGTGCATGTGAAGTTTGGTTATGTTTCATGGCGTGTTATAGAGTTGATGGCAGGTTCAGTATCTTCTTAGTTGGTGCGATTGATTGTAGCGAAGCGATAGAATTTTTGCGCCGATTCCCGTTAGGAATTTGAGAAATTCTCGTTTACTTATACCTCTTAGTTATAGGAGCGTTGAGTAGCCGTATGAGAGAATTGGTTGTTAAGCATACGGCTGGATGTCATGCCACAAGAAGGTAGTTTAAATTACCTTAGTGAGCTTAAGAAGTGTTTAGGTTCATGGAGATACGAACTACAAGAGGATACGAGGTCTCGTAGGAGTACCAAAGCATACAAGTCGAAATTTAGTGATACTTTAGTAGTATGTGAGCTTCTCGAAGTGTTTCTCAGGATTTAGTGGGTTTTACCCCTCGTCGTAGAATAGGATTTTCGAATGGAATTATTACAAGGAGCGACGCCGATTTACAAAGGCTCGTGTTGTTTGACCTTTTTTTTTAGAATAGCAAGAGGTGTGGAACGATTGCAAGAGTTGCAAGGTGAGGGTTGGTTCGAATGGTAACTTGTTGTGGGAAGGGTCTGTATTGCTTTGTAGGAAGTAAGGTGGTAGTTTGAAATTGGGTTTTTTTTTTGGCCAAATAGATTATCTCGAGAAGAGGTGAGATAGAAATTCGTTATTGGTTTTCGTTTTTTTTTTTTTGGGGATGGTTTGTCCCCCCCACCAATAGAGGTGTGCACGAGGATGACGTAGATACGACGTTTTTTAGGATGCGTAATAGACCGTGAAGTTACGGCTATTGCCTTTTGTGTTTTTAACCAATGCACTTGAGGTTTTCATGGAGTGTAATGAGACGAGGTTGCAAATTTGTGCATAGGCAGTATATAGGACTAGCCAGTTAACGTATATATACAAATGATATTTTAAACCGACTCGAAGTCTAAGGAGGAGTACGAGTCGCACGTGAAGATGATCGTGGAGTCACTGAAGGAAGAGAAGATGTACGTGAAGTTTTCCAACAACGTGGAAGCGGAGCAAAGAGGAAGCTATCTAGATGTGGAAGGAATCAAATGGGTAATGAGCCGATCTTGACATTGCCGAAAAGAGCAGACAATTTTGTAGTATATTATGACACGCGAAGCAAGGATTTGGAAGCATGCTTGGAAAAGGGAGAAGGTGATTGCTTGTACGTCGCGACAACTAAAGGTTCTTATGAAGGATTACATGACTAACGTGGTAGGTTTTGCCTTATAATGCTAGAGGCATTAAGTGAACGAGACATGGAGAGTAATCTATACGGATCATGAATGTCTCCAACACACTTTTAATCGGAAGGATTGAACATGTGGCAAAGATGATGGATGGACGTTATTTAGTAAGTTTGATTTCGAGGCCAAGTACCATCTGGAAAAGGTAAATGTAGATGTTGTACCATGGAATAGGAAGAAGGAGTGAAGCCAAGAATGAGTTCAAGCTAGATTTACGACAATCCGATCTAGGTTTGAGAAAAGGATGTTGGTGGTATAAGATAAGATGTTCAAGGCAAAGAACGCGTCAACATAAGATATTGCGTGGCTTAGACCAACGAGTGTGAAAAGAGATGGAGAGTGGTTCATATTGGTTAGACAAGGTTCGGACCTCCATTTGGAGAGATCTAAGGACCTTGACTATTGAAGAGGAGTATACAACAAAGTATTCTATCTATCCTGGAGCGGATACGGTGTTGTGTGGTTTTAGGTTAACTAATCGATGGTTGAGTATCAAGGGTCTTCAGGATTGTTGCTACAACCTGAGTTACTCGAGTAGAAGTGGGAAAAAAATAACTAAGGATGTTATTGCTAAGTTACCAAGTTTGAGTAGTGGATACGATGCGATTGGGTGTAGTCAATGGACTGACTAAGTCACCCCATTCCTAGCTATGCTTAGGACAAGTATGGTAGATTTTAGAGGTAATTGGAATACTCACTTTCGTAAGATGAGTTTTTCCTAAGGTGGGGATTATCATTCGAGTATAGATGTGCTTCATTTGAAACATAGTATGGAAAGGAATGTAGGTTACCGTTTTATGGGCCGTAACTGGAGAGAGTAAGTTGAATGGATCGAATTTGGTGCATGAAACAACCAACAAGATAGCGGTAATACAGGAAAGGCTTGAGGCAGCCAAATTGTCGAAATAGTTACCTTGGTAGTAGTGAGAAACTTTTGAATTAATGCTGGTAGGTTTATGGGTGGTTGAAGGTCTCACCTTGGAGTGCGTGTAGTTCGTTTGGAAAGGAAAGAACAAGTTAGAACCGAGTTTGTAGGGGACATTTGAGTTCCTTGAATGGATTAGCCTATAGTCGGTTAAGAATTTTTGTTCTTGTGGGCCAAGTAGCAGAAAGTTGGTTAGGAGGTGCTGAAAGTTGGAGTAACCATGAAATTGCGTGGATTCTTTAAGAATACGTTGAGTTTGTAACCTCTTATATCTTAATTTCAAGACAGTCTTGTTTGTTGAGTTGCCGAGATAAAGATATAAAACATGTTGTTTACAATATCTTAAGGTTTCTAAGGAATTTCTCGACGGACGGCGGAGGATCATGTGGATTTGGTGTTTTCTCTTTGTTTGGGTAGTTGTGTTGCTAATTGCACCTTGTCGTGGGGTAAGCAAAGTCACTAGCAGTTGGATTCGGAATGTATAAGTTGGGATAAGATTAAGGTTGACAAGAACTCTTTGTTTTGTAAACGAACCGTTGTTGTTGTTGGGACCGAGAGGTCATGAGTTAAGCATAGTATGATATCATTAGTGAAAGTTCGTTGGGATTCGAAGCATGGTCCTGAGCTTACTTGGGAACGCAAGGATCAAATGAGGTCAGGGAGTTAAAGCGTAATGGGACTTGTTATGGTTTGTAAATTGTTGGAATTCAAAGGTGTATTCCTTGAGTTAACATGGGTCGATAGGAGGGACTTACTTGAAAGATACGTATCTCGGGTTAATTGTTGGTAATGATAGAGTGGAACTTTCTAGTTAAATATCGGGAAGAGATTTTCCTAAAGGGGGGGATAATTGTGACAACCAATGGACTTGAGCAGGTTGTCAAACGTTAGTGTTGACTTAGTGCCATGTTGTAAATGTATGGTATTATGTGATTGTGTGTTTTATGTGTGTGCTTTATATGTGTTTATGATGTATTGGTAATCAAAACTATTAGAGTGCGATCATCACAAGAGATTGGAATGGGTGATAAAGTTGGTTGCGTTCATTTCGTTCACTTTTGAGGCATTTCCGTGTTACAATGTGTAGTATTATTACAGTTATTACGTATTTTTGTGTTGTTAATTTAAGATAGTTTAGTTTTGGGTTAAGTTTAAGAAGAAATTAGTTATTTGATGGAGAAATTTTATTTTAATCACTTATAGTGATAATGGAATTGATGGGTATTTTGAGAGAATTGTTTTTGTTAATATGTTGATGCCTAGGTGATGAATTAAAATGAGAAGCGTTTCATTTGTGAAAGAAATGAGTTGTTAAAATAAGAGAGTTTTTGGTAAACTTTTCATATATAGAACGTGAATTTGGAAATAAAAAGTTATTTTTAGAAAGTAGTTTTCAAGCAAAATGGTTTAACAAATTAGCTTAGGTTTTATAAAACTTAAGGTATAAATATAATTAATTAATTAATAAAAGAAAATAAAATAAAAATTTAGGCATGAATAGTAAAAAACAAATTTTAGAAAATAAAAGGAAAAAGAAAAAAGAAAAGGAGTTGTATTTGGAAACAAATTCTAATTGGGCTTTATCTATAATTAATATTGTGCCTATAAATACAAAACAAGACCCAAACCCCTACCCCCATACCAGTCGACCGAATTCAAGAGGAGAAAAGAAGAAAAAAAAATTAGGGTTCTTTTTCAAGGTAAATTTTCTAATTCATGTTCAATTCTAGTTATAATTTTTCAATTCTAGTAATCTAAGTATGATGGATTAGGGCCTTTCGAAATTTTAGTTTATAAATTAGGTTTACTAAAATTAGGGTTTAATTTTCTGGAAATTATAGTTTATGATGATTGGGTTGATCATGGTTTATGGGTTACATGTTTTGATCAGCGTTAGGATTTTTAGTATATCGCCTACCGAATTAATTGTTTAATTCACTGCAGAAAGTTAGGCAGTTTTGTAACGAGCATAACTCAATCATAAATTATCAAATAAATAATTTACAACATACTGGAGATAACCTCAGAGAGTCTACATTCCAGAAACATTAGCCTCGTAAGTTTTTATGGTCGAGAAGTGGGTCAAAAGGGCGTTAAAATCAGTGTGTAAAACAGTGACGAATTTCAGTTTTGGTTTTGATTTTTCTAAAAATACTTAGACATCTAGTTAGAAGCTAAAAATCACGTGGAAGTTAGTTTATATATTGTGTGTGACCCCTGAATTTTTGCTAAGCATGAAAGGAGGTCGTATATCTTCTAGTCGTTTTTCGTCTGACTTCTTCTCCATTACTTGGGCTATGAAAACTTGATATCCCCTGGATATATATCTTTTGGTTTTAATACAGGATATGAGGCTTAGTCGGGTTTCACTTTGATCACCTCATATGATTAAAGTTTCACCGTCGATGGGGATGTGGACGACTTTCTCGTCACAAATAATTCTAGCACGATACTTGGATAACCAATCCATACCAATGACGACGTCAAAACTACCAAGTTTAATCGACATGAGATCAATTTTGAAAGGTTGGTTTAACAAAAATCAGGGTGTAACCTTGGATAACGGTATTAGTGCCTACTAGGTTTCCATCGGCCATTTCAATGTCGTAGGTAGTATCTAATGTAATTGGTAGGATATTAAGTATAGAAGCAAGAGATATTGATACAAAACTTTTATCGGCTCCTGAATCAAATAATACACTAGCTAGATGTTGGTTTAGAAGGAACGTACCCGTGACTACGTTCGGGTCTTGGTGAGTGTTCTTGTCCCTTAGCAAGTATGCTCTTCCATGGGCACTGTTGTTTGCTTTTGGGCATTGGTTTCTGTAATGCCCTTTCTCTTCACAGGCATGACAAGTTACTGACACTGCCTGCAGGTTGCTTCTAGTGGCTGGCCCCTTGTTTCTACAGTTCCTGGTTAGATGACTCACCTTGTTTCAAGTCTGACACTTAACAGTGCAAGGTCGTGTGTGATGCAGAGTAAATTTCTTACATAAGGGAAGGTTTCCAGTATACCTACTGTTTTTAGTTGGGGTGGCAGCATAAGCCCTAACAGTTTCTTGCCTTCTATTCTGTTGTTGTTGGTGATCACTGTTGTGGTTATTATTTGTAGGTCCTTGTGTTGGATCTATGTAGCCTTTGTAAGACAATAGCTAACTTAAATAAATCCAAATCAACTATGTGAGAGACACTGACTATGAATATCAAGTGTTAATGCGGAATCTTAACATAAGTATTAAGAAGAACACAGTATAATACTAACTTTGCTATTGATTTCTATTAAGCTTCAATGCTTCTATTCGTTATATCGAAACTCTATGAAGACTTCCATGAGTTTCTCAGAATTTTGGCACATAGTTGGGCATACGACTTGCTAATTCCGAGAGATCTACTAATGTGAGAGTCCTTTGAGATCATTTTCCTTTTACAGTCAATTGTAAAATTCATCTTCATTTTCTTGACCTCGTTCCGAGACAATACTTCTTTATTAAAAGCTTTTTAAATTCAGGCTGGGCGAATGAATTCCACCAGGATAAAGCTTCTTCTGTTAGAGTACTAGTAGCATACTTCACTTTGCAATCCTCGGTGCAGTTGCTACGGGAAAATACCGATTCAGTTTGTTCAAACCAGCGAATGAGGCTAACAGTGCCTTCTCTACCTTTAAAATTGAAAGGTTGACAGCTCATAAACTCTTTGTAGCTACATTTTCTTGCTACCGGAGCTTTTTCTTGAGTTCCCACCCCCCCCCCCGGTGTTCCTAATGGTAATGTCAGTAATTTGCCATGGAAGCAGCTTGTCTTCTAGAGCCGCGGCAACACTATCAGCAACTAGTTTCCTGATGGCAGCCTGAGACATTGCTGGTACTGCAGATGTTGGTGTCCTCTTGGGAGCCATTCTTTTAACACCCGCCCTGAGGGGCATCGGATTGTGCAGCGGAAATTAGCAATTTGGTGTTACTAAATAGCATTCGTCACCACGATAATAGTAAACGACTCAAATAAGACGTTTACCAAACATGAGTTCCATAAATATTCAGAGTTAAAAGTGTGTTTAGGTCCCACAGAATCGTAACCACCGTCTATTACAAACCATGAAAAACAAATTGTTTTCAAATAAAAGACATTGTTTTAAACACCCTATGAGATATTGTTTTTTGAAAGACCAGAACACACGAGAAGTCTTTCTATAAAATCAATCACCACACGTACGAAACCTCCAGCCATCGTTGCCTTAGCCTCTTTACCTGGGAATAAAACATGTTAAAA
The DNA here is from genome assembly GCA_026074375.1 of Tanacetum coccineum. Taxonomy (NCBI): domain Eukaryota; kingdom Viridiplantae; phylum Streptophyta; class Magnoliopsida; order Asterales; family Asteraceae; genus Tanacetum; species Tanacetum coccineum. The sequence goes on from BQNB010109698.1 coordinate 16,826, forward strand.
CGCAACAACAAAGTTGATGAAATTCATAAGTTTAAATTAATCATAATAAAAACCTTGACCCATTATTAGTTCTCAGGAAAACAAAGCAACAAATGCAATGTATAGCAACTTCTTTTCTTTTATGCAATAAGCTCATGACACCAAACGTTAACAAAACATATGGTATTTCATATGCTAAAAGGTGCCCCAAACAAGGTATTATTGTCATATACCTACTAATTTCTAATAACAAAATGTCTGTTTGACAGGGTGGTCACAAGGATTCAAACCCCGGACAGGGTTGTCAAACCCAATAGATCTATTTAATGCATTAGCATTTACCTCACAACAAGGCAATTAACATTTCATAAACAAGGGACTCGACAATAGCAACTTATGCGAAAACAATCTCATAATCGGGTCTAACATACAATAAAATCATATGTGTTCGATTTAAAAACAACATGTATCCCCATCGCGGGTTTAAAAACATTTAAAAGAAATTTAATGCGAGGCTAATGAACTTTACCTTAACAAATGGATCCAAATCAATCAATCAATACAAACAAGCGCAATAAACTTCATGTCTCCAACACGACCTATAAAGTAACATATATAAACGGTACGTGATCTAAAAGTATAACAAATCATATATTAGCATACTTGTGTTAGGAATTAATTGTAAACAACATAAGTCAGGTAGTATAGAGTAAATCTCTGGTAGACATAGTAAGTGTCCTGGCCAGTAACTAATTTAAGTTCTGGCATAGCACTAGTAGTACTGCCTTGTCTATTAAAGATCTGTTTATGTAACAGAATAGTTATAATAGTATAACTTAAAGATTATCTTAGGAAAGGATATGCAATATCCTTTACACGTTGTAAAAGCCCCTTAGGGGTACCTAGGTGTATAAAAGGACCCTACGGCATAGTGTTTTCAGATAGAACTTAATAGAAATCATAGAAAATAGCAAATGTTCTACATTATGTTCTTCTTAGTACTTGAGTTAAAGATATCCGCATTAACACATAGTATTCATATTAATGTCTCTCATATAGTTGATTTGGATTTATCCAAGTTAGGCTATTAGTCTTACAAAAGGCAAACAGATCCAAGACTTTTGACCCGTACAAGTGTAACAGAGCCTCTAAGGGACCTCTGAGTAAAAGAACACAAGAACACAAACAATCACTTTCAGATCTAAAAAATGTCTCAACCTGCTAATGATGATTTCTCTCAACATCTTAGTGATGATGAAGCATCATACCATGAAGCATCAACAGATAATGGGTACTTAAAACTAGCAACCAATAAACCAAAACAACAACAACTCATTCCTAACAACAACTACCCAATCTCAATATCAACTCCTATTATGAAGAAGGAGGAGTATGATAATGGGCCATGGAGATGGAGCATTACCTTTGAATTTATTGACAATTGAGATGTTTGAAGGTAAATTCAGAATAGAAATTCTAAGAAAAGGAGAATCTCAACTGGAAAAAGAAGGTGTTGTTAGAATACTTCCACAGTATCTGCAGTGTGAAATTCATGTTGTTGAAAAGGCAATGAAAGGCAATAACCATCTTACTAATTTGCCGATTCCCAAGGAACATCTGAGAAGATTTCATGGAATGGACGATGCAAAAGAAATTTGGGAAGCCATAAGGACTAGGTTTGGTGGTAATGCAAATTTAAAGAAGATGTAGAAAGCTGTTTTAAAACAACAGTTTGAAGCATTTTACTGATATATCAAGTTTAGAAGGGTTATAAAAGGGATAGACAGATTTCAACTAACTACTCTTCTCAGTTGGAAGCTCATGGTGCTGATGTAATCCACTGAGGCTGCCAAATCACAAGTTTCTCAGATCTTTGCCCCCAGGTTGGTCAAATCAGCAATGACTATGAGAACCAAACCAGATGTTGACACTTTATCCATTGATGACTTATATAATAACCTTAGCGTTTTTTAGCAGGAACTCACAAGTACATCAAAATCATCTGCAAGTGCTCAAAATGTTGCTTTTGTTTCATACAACAAAAGCAGCACTAACAAGGTTAAGTCTGGTCATACTGGTGCCTACAGTACTTATAATCAAAACTTTGCTAAAAAAACTCACCCCTGTGCTAAAAAGAACATGGTTCCAAAAGCAGTACTAATGAAGTCTGGCTTAGTATGAATTAATACTGCTAGACAAGTTAATACTGCTCACTAAAAAACAATAGTGAATGCTGCTAGACCAATGTCATATCTTTCTAAAACAGCATATTTAACTGTTAAGAGGCCCATTCATAAGAACACAACATTTAAAAACAGTAATATTAATCAAAGGGTTAATACTGCTAGGGATACAAAATTTAATACTGCTAGGCCAAAAGCAGTAGTTAATGTTGTTAAGGAAAATAATTTTAATGCTTTTAAGGCCTTAACTTGTTGGGTTTGGAAACCAAAGACTAAAGTTTTAGACCATGTTTCTAAACATAATAGCGTATCAATCACCCTGCAAAAGTTTGATTATGTTGATGCACAAGGCAGATCCAAGTCAGTGACGGCTTGGGTCCCCAAAAGAAATTAATTCTCTTATCTAATGTGCGGGCAATCCACAAATGGATTTACATGATCAAGAAGTGATTGATAGTGGATGCTCAAGGCACATGATAGGGAACATGTCCTATCTTACAGACTATGAAGAGATAGATAGAGGATATGTTGCTTTTGGAGGGAACCCCAAAGGAGGGAAAATCATAGGAAAAGGTACCATTAAAACTAGTAATCTAGATTTTGAAAATGTGTATTTTGTAAGAGAGTTAAAGTTTAATCTCTTTAGTGTCTCACAAATGTGTGATAAAAAGAATAGTGTTCTTTTTAATGACACTGGATGTATTGTTTTGTCTCCAAACTTTAAGTTAATTGATGAATGTCAAGTTTTACTTAGAGTTCCTAGAAAGAAAAATATGTATAGTGTTGATTTAAAGAACATAGTTCCTAAAGGAGGTTTAAGTTGCCTCTTTGCAAAAGCCACATTTGTAACACCCCCAAATTGGGTTGCAGCAGAATAAGGGTCCGGGGTGTGTTACTTCTCAGATCAATAACACAAAATATATATAGAACGACCAAAAAGTCGTTTAAAACTGATACATTGGAATTAACAAAGTATTTGTTACATTAGCCGAAGCTTCACTTGTCCACTTGTTCAAACTACAAAGATTTCTAACCCATAACAGTTATACAAAATGTAATACGACAAAATCTTTAATGCATGATATCCAAATCAAAACCACCAATGTATCCCTTGCACCTCGTGCTTACTGATCCCCTGAAAAACATTGCTTTAAAACGTCAACAATAATGTTGGTGAATTCATAGGTTTGATAAATCATATATTGTAGGACCACAAGATTTCCCAAGTGTATGATAATGCAACAGATGCAGACATCATATAAATGTAATTACGTTGCCCTAAGCTCATGACACTGAAGCTCGACATAAATGAATACCATATAAATGGCCTACATTACCCGTGATGATGTTCTAACCCGCAACATCCTATGTTCGACATGGTATACGTTCGTTTGCCCAGTGATAGCTAATCACCCGAACGGGGATGTCAATCCCAATAGATCTATTCATAACATTCGCGCTCACAATCCAGTAACTAACAGTTCATAATAATGGGCTCAACTAGGGTTATCGCTACTTAGGCAACACGTAATCATAATATAAAACTATAACAACCTAAGAATTTTCATCAAACGCAAAACCTATTTTAATATGATCACAATTATACGGGGAAATTTTTTGCTTTATTACATTACTTGCATTGTCAATATCTCAGTATACAAAGTAACTTGCATAACTAAAGTAGACGAGCTCACGCAACCTATCTATGGCAATACTGTCTTCATATATGTCAAGCAAACATCATAACATGTCAAGTCAATATCATCATATCCTTTTTACAAAGTACATTATTCCTATAATGTACCATTCGCAACGCTATACCAAAACGGGCTTTAAACCATTATCGTATGCCTCTAAACCCTAATTCCATGAAGGGTTAATATCTAAAGTGAATGCACAAGCTACTAAAGCATATGAAAAAGTAATATAACATTTCATTTGAAATATAAACTCCCTCTAAGTCAAGTACAAGTTTTCAAAGCACAATGTACAAGTCATTAAGCATGACATCCAAAATAGCCATTTTACCTCTGTTTTCATTCCAGTTTCTTCACCACCACTCTTGTGCAAGCAACTACACTCAATATACAATGTGTAAACCCTAATTATTCTATTCATAAGCTTTCATACACATTTTTACACTCAAAACCCTAATTCAAAACTCAGAAACCCTAACTCGAGCTAAATACTAAACCATGACCCGTTTCCTAGTTTTTATCCATCATAAGCCTAAACCAATACTCAAATAAGTTGTAATAACTTAGTTTACAACATTATCAATCATATTCAATCATCATTTCATCATTTCATCTCAATTATACACAAAATGAATCCAAGAAACCCTAAACGCACCAAAATGGATCATTCGACCTGTTTACTCATTTTTAACCATTTAAAACACCAACTATCAATCAAGTGTCACTGTAAAATCATAATACGAGTTTACAATCCATGATCTATCCTTATTTTGGCAATGTACACGAATTATAAGCTCAAAAACCCTAAAGAAACCCTAATATGCCCTAATTGAACCCACGTCATATTTCATTCATTTTTGACCCATTTTAACCCAAACCACTTATCAAACCTTGATTATAATCCATAATACAAACCTTAAGAACAGTAATCTATCATCTTGAATCAAGTACACACGAAATATATACTTAAAAACACTAAGAAACCCTATTCGTGCCTATTTGGACCCGTACACCTTTTTGGCTAATTTTTACCCATTTTAAAACCATACCATGCAAACAAGCACCTCTATGACACACCTCCTTCAACCCATAGTAGCTTACAAGCACCTCAATCTTCTCCTTGGTCACCAAGGCTCAAAAATAGCTCTTTGTTTCTTATTCTTAGCCACAACAAGCACATGGATGTTCTAACATCTTCTAGTTGATTTCTAGCATGCATACTAATCATGTAGCTTCTCCACCTCATGTTCTAGCATATTTAAGTGTTCTAGATCAGATTGCAAAGCTCCCTTAGTCACCAAGGTACCATTCGCATATAAATAGAACACAAAACCTTTCATTTCAACTCATCCCCCACTTCCTCCTCTATAACCCATCATAGCAGAAATCATTTGCTCAATATGTATTCTAAGAGATCCTAATAAGTCTCAAGATCAAAAAGGAAGCAAAAGAAATCGAGAAAAGAAGCCCGGGAGTCGTTATTCTAGGCGTACGAAGCTAAAAGTCCCGATTTTGACCCGTTTCTAAGCTATAAGCTCAAACCCAGGTTCTATCAACTTCATACCTGCTACTACACCCTTATAATGTTCATATGATCCTAAATAAACTCTTGTTAAAGTTTCATAACTCAATTCATGCTCATTTTCCATTTTGATCCAAAACCGTACACCCGAAACCCTAATTTTATGTTTTTCTTAAAACTAAATGTTATAATGACTAAATGTTGTTATAATCTATCCTAACATGCTTAACTAATGTTAAAATAACCACTTTATTGATTATAGAAGGAATTTGAACTTAAAACCCGCACGTTTACGTTTTGAAACCCTAATTTGACCCGTTTTGCTTCCTAGCTTAACGAATCGTTATTTTTAACTTTCATTATGTTAAACCTTCATATTTTAGCTTATATTAATAAGCTATAATCATTTAGAAACTTAAAATAAGCTTGCATGGCAATTTGGATATGTTTTGTAAATATTATCCATGCAAGGGGTATATATCGTAACTTTCTGAAA
>BQNB010109699.1:0-22702 GCA_026074375.1 Tanacetum coccineum
ATATAATCTTCTTTTTTTAAAATCTTATCTAAATATTAAATGTATATGTATTTAGTAAAGTTGTGTAAACAATCGCAGGAGCAATGTTCATCAATCTGCAAATAATCGTCGGATGCATCAAGTGATGAGCTGTATGCTAATTGGCGTATGACCAACGTGTATTTCAAGATAGGACTAATACTCGTAAGAGTGTGTGCCGCAAGCTTCCATTCGCGTGGTATGCCTGTCCCTAAAAGATGACTCAAACTATTGTCTTGTTAATTACTCGATGCTTGAAAACTTTCACACACTTGAAAAATATGCATATACTAACTAAAATCAATTTCTTGGAGTACGTATCGTAAAAATTATAATAAGAAATTGTTGGATTATGTCCACGTAAAAATAATATATGTCCGGGAATTTATTTGAGCCTACGGGGACGCACGCGTTAATACGTAAAACAATTAATAATAAATATATTAAATGTAATATATTTAAGTGATAAAGCTTAACGAGCGTTAAATGTTAATAAATATTTAATGGGAGTTATATTAGTCGTTAATAGTTAAAAGAAGGACTAATATGCAATTATGGAGAAAAAGAAAGTATGAGAATTATTTCTTTTTTCCTTAGCCAATTATTTCCTAATCTCAAGAGGAGGTGGAATAACCTAACTTGCAAGCCAAGTTTAGGAGGCTATAAATAGAGGCTTAGGGTGTTTAGTTTTCTCATAACTTGAGTAAAGTTTTTATTAAAATCTATGATACGAAGATGTATGCATGCTTGTTCGTACATATTTGCCACGTCAAATATTATACCCTTTAAATAAGTTATTGCCATCCAATTTGTAAGAACACTTGCAGATGCTTTTTACTATGCGATCAAACCTAACACCCCTAGGGTTTTGGTTTTTGCGATCGAACCCAAACAACCCTTGAAGGGTTTTTCGTGTTGATTGATTCAAGAGTCGAAGGCGTTTGGTGGTTTAATAATCACTACCATAAGTACTTACAACTAATTAGTTTGCTAAAACGTATTAGATTGTGATTGGAAGTAGAGATATCTTACTTTAGATCTTGGGTGGTTTTCGCATGGTAGTTATATTATACACACGCGTATATTCAAGATGGTGTAACGTTTATTGCTAAAAGGTACACATCTCTAATCTTGTTAATTATGTTATTCTATACGTGTTAATCTTTCCGCTGCGTACTCGTGATCTTTAATGGTTAATAGTTGTAAAAACCCAACAGTGGCATCACGAGCCATCGTGTAGAATTTGTAGTTACAAGTAATAAAATTTGACAAAAATTAGGGTTCTTGATTAATTTTTTAAGCCCTTTAGGAATTCTAGGTTGTATGAAATTTTATAAGATTAAAACTTGATGCGTTTAATTGTTAATTGATCGGTTTTATGTTTAAAATTAATTGTTAATTCGGCATCCATGATAAATACATGCAATTTATCATGGAGGGATATGTGATATAAATCTTGTTAATTGTTAAAGATTTTATGCAAATATGAATGACAAAGAATAAAAAACCATCACATTAAATTTGATTTGGTTTAAGATCCACGACATAAAAAGCTAGGGAATAAACCCTAGCTATGTCTTAATGAAACCTAAAAGTTGCTATAAATTTTATGTGCAATATGGTATATATTTGATATGGCTTACGTAATTGAAAATATGCGATGGATGTGGCCGAAAAGTTTTTAGGACAGATGGAGCATATAGAATATATTCATAATTTTTTAATTATTAGATAATTAGAATCATAATTGATATTTGCATGACGTAATTGTTTAAGTGTTGTTTTTGAAAAAGTTGTACGTGATTAGTTCTTGTTTATATTGTTTTTTTATTTTAAGATTGACTTAGAATAAAATAAAAGATAAAGGGTTTTTTCGAAAAATACAAATAAACCTGACTAATAATTATGAAATCATATTTTTATTACTAATTTTTATAAGTTCATAATGTTGTTTTTCAAATTAAAGTTTTATTTTTATCAATGACGTAATTTGCAAAAGTACTACTTAGTTGCAAGGATAAGGTTTGGGGAGACTTATCAAGACTTCAATCTTGTAGACACCATTACCCTATAATAACTGACTATGTTGTAGTTTTCTTACCTTGAATACTATTTAGGAAGTCGCGAATGGTCTAGGGTTTGAATGGTTTTTAACCATTCTTTAATCTTTTCCCGTGATAAAATATAAAATCTTTAAGTTTTGAAAACATGTTGAATCGTCAATTTTTTAAAAGGTATAACTATTTATACATTAGATGTATAGAAACTAAGTGATACCATAATAAATAACTTAATTGAGTAAATTTTTTATTAAAATCTATGATACGAAGATGTATGCATGCTTTTTCCTTACAAATAGATGGCCACGTCAAAAATATACCATTAAATAATATATTGCCATACAGTTGTAAAGAACACTACATATCAGATGCCTTTTTACTATGCGTGAGACTATGTAGATTGTAAATATCCCAAGTGATTATACACTTTTTTGTTTGTGAGACGGTTAGTTTACATAATCACAATTCTTGATTGGACACGACTAATCGTTTAGATGGGATTAAACTTAACACGCAGGCAAGATTGTTGATGAAAGATGTCTTACTAGGTATATTATTGTATTAAAGTAAGTCCCCATAAGGTTTTCTAGGAATTGCACCCGGAGGCAATATTAGATCGTCAATTACCTTTTTGAATACACCCATTGCTAGCAGATCAACTGATGTGATGGTGGTATGTCAAGTTGGATCCTAGCCTTTAGAAAATTAATTGTTTAAAAAGTTTAAACATGGGTAGTTAATTTTCTCTAAGGAATATTATCGAAAATACTAAAAATTAAATTTTGCGATTCTATTAATAGTATTAATGCAACGATAAACCGTAAACAAGGGTTTGTTTCTTTCTTGAAGAAGTCAAACCGAGACTTTTTTCCTTGTAAGGAACAAGGAGACTCATTCCTATTATCTTTCTTGCTCCGGAAAGTTATAATAGGAACATAGAGAACTTTCCTAAAATTAATCAAACTCTAGAAAACTAAAATGTTAAGTAGAATGCTGACTTAATTCTCATAATAGATTTCATCACTCTTATTCGGTGGTGAGTATTTTGAAACATAAAAGACATTTGGATAAATAGAGAATATGTTCTTAAAGCTATCAAATGATAACATCTTAATGTAAGATACTTTATGAGTTCTTGATTAGAAAATACCATTATTACCGCAAAAGTGATAAAGGCAAACTAATATAATGTATCTAGTTGTTTGTTTTCATCAAAATTAAGGAGGAAATTGCATGCTCAATTTTTAAGTTAATAAATAGCATTGATGGATAGTCCCTCATCTACATAGTAAAATTTTGAAATCCAAGGTACATTTGCTACTAATTTAAGGTTTTCAAAAGGAGTAGGAAAAATATATATTTCACCTATTTGTTTTCACTGGATTATTAACTCCCCCACTTACAATGTTGTTATATCCAGTGGGAGCATCGTGATTTATTTTTAAACAAGACATTAATTTAATATTATCTAATTCAGTGGATCAACAAGGTTTACTAACTTGTTAGAAAACCCAATTATTTCTCGCAATTGTCTTGAGATAAAGCATATTTTTCTACGTATAGACACTCATGGTTTAAGAAATAGACTTGCACTAATTCTCTTATTAAACAAAGTGGTTTTAATATCTACTTGAAATCTAATATCTGTGACACTATCATATTGTCCATATAAATAAATGAATGTCATGTTGTTTAACTACATGTATGATGTTGTGCCATGGACAAGTGGGATAAATCTTTATTGTGTGCAAGTTACAGACAAATGGACAATATCAAAATATGATTAAAGGATCTTTGACCGTAAAGGTATAGAAACAATTATGTCGAGAAATAATCAAAGACTACTTCAAGTCAAATGTTTATGTGTTTTTAGAATGTCCAAAAATAATGATGTAATCTAATTTAAAGACTACTTCAAGTAAAATGTATATTTCTCATTTGGAATGTCCCCAAATAATAAAGTATTGTTTAACTTGGAATTACTGTTGAAGTCAAGAGTTGATGTTCAGAGTTACTTTAGTTAAATATGTTTATATTTAACGTAAATTAATAAACATGAAGTCTTTTAAATGTTGAAATACTTATAACATAAAGTAAGTTATATCTTCTGGCTATGACATTAACAAAAGTCCCTTGAATTTGAATTTTTTTTAAAATTTTCTTCTCCCGAGGGTGACTTCACTTACCTGGATCCGTCATCTCTTGTAAACTCGTTCTGCAGCTAGTTTTAATGGCACCCCCCGGGCATCTCATCAAGCAAAATAATGTAGGTATAGTTCTTGAACTAGTTAAAGCCATATACATTATTGCATGCAAATAGGTTTTTAAACACTATATATTCAATTTTGTTTGACACAATTGATAAATATGTGACCTAAAAAGTATTAAGTTATTTAAAAGATTGTGATAAAGTCTCACAATAAAAATTACTCATAGAAAACCACATATTCATGGTATGTCTAGAGTGTTGAATCAAATTCTTTGAAATGATTTGATTTTGATAACTTAAATATTTTACCTCCAAATCTGTCAAGGTTTGAAATTGAGTATGTTTGTATGCACTCAAAATAACTCTAACCTAGAAGGTTGATAAGACACCATCATGATTATGGAATATGATGACTCCCTTTAAGTTTTAAAATTGAATTTCTGAATTTGTTAAAAGTCTTATGAAGAATGATATTAACAAACTAAACTTAGGAACTGTCAATGTATCTTGTAATTGCTACTCTACATGCTAAGTAATTATAGAAGATTCTTTAATTACAAAAGGCAAGTGGGAGCGTTTTTAGATCTGAAAGAGATAAAAATACAAAATACATAACCTTCTAAACATACCAGTGAATATCATACCAAGGTTTTACATGAAAATGTTAAACCTCATAATGATATAATTCTTGTTCATAGATCCACAAGGATACCTCAAATACTTGATTGATAAACGTTATATCAATATTGAGGGATATGAGTCACAAGATCACGATGAACCTGTTAATCATTAAAGTGCATTGAATTTTGAAATTAGTATCATGGTGAAACCATTAAGATGCATTGTTGAATTTTGAATTTGATTAATGAATCAAACTATGAATGTTAAGATGTTGTCCATAAAGATAATCATTTTTGAAACTTGATTGATCTTTAACTAACGGTTAGATTGTGAAGTTAAAAATGAGTTTCTTCAAAGAGAAGAAAAACACAAGTGGTTTGGTTCTTGGTTTTAAACTCATAAGGATAATGTGTTACACATATTTAATGTATGCATTATGAAAGGATTTTTAATCATACGCAAGAAATTGTTGTTTGATTAAATATTATTTCTATGCGTATTAATTATATAAAGATGGTTGAATGTCATATTAGTGTTCATATAGATGAAATATGACAATAGAATTTAAAACTCTTCCTTGGATGATTCTATTGCGAGGACGGTTAGTAATCAAAGGAGTTTGTAAATTCATAAAATATTTATGAAGTGTATAAACGGCAAGAATCCAAGTATGGATAATTGTAAGCATCTATGAGAGGAATCTTAAGTTTATTGTTAAATAAATCACTTGCTTGATTTAAATTTAATTATAATTAAGATAACTCCTGAGTCTTCCTAAATGCTAGTGGGAGTATTATGTTCAGGTTTCTTTCACCTGAAAGATTTAATAAATAAAACATACAACCTTGAAATATACGTTTATTGTCATAAACATATACGGTATATAAATCTAACACAACATGACATACCATTTAGAAAGTCTCAATGGATACATATCTTTTGATAAGATGGAACATGAATAAAATCTTAAGTTGGACTAAAGAATTCGTTATGTACATCATATTGTGTAGAGAAATAGTTGTATCATGCATGAATGCAAGATGATTTGACAACATTGGTATTTAATCAAAAGTTATTAGATAATCATTGAATTGAATATCTTAATGGAATATGTTTGGATTTGGGAATTCATTCTTAGATTATGGATTTGTCCATAGTAAATGAAAATCCTAAGGAATATAAATTGCAACTTTTATTGTGGCAATTAGAGAAAACCAATGAACTTAGAGATTACTAATGGCCAAACAATAAAATAAAAAAGAGAATATTCATTGTTTATGGATTTTAAAAAAGCTTTGGGTTGTTTTTTGTACACTGATGCTAAATTCAAATTGAGATGACACTCAATACTAGTCATGCTAGGATTTCATCCTTGATGATGACCATGTGGACTAGTTGTGCTCAACTGAGAGCATAGTTCTGTAGAATACATTAAAAGAAAAAAAAACTTTACACTTTTGGAAGCTGCGAAAGATGATAGTTTCATAGTTGATTTCACACACCTATGAGATATAGTGGGTAATATAAGCATATTTGTATAAACCAACAAACCCAACCATAAGATAATCTAAGAACCTATTCATTAATTGAATCCTTGAAATAAGCATTCTTCAAAATTCTGAAAGATCAAAGTTAGTTAAAAGTTAATGAAATCTAGCCTTGTCAACAAGTCGATAGTGTATCTGAGGCATATTCGTTAACTAGAATTATCCTGCATTTGATCTGTTAGTATTTGGATAAGGGATGTTAGACAATTTTAATTTAATGATACTATGATACGAGATATTGTGGTTATATTTAGTAATAAATTGTGATCATAAATTGTATGTTTTAATCCATGAATAATATTTATTATTCTAAATTAGTCCATTTTCGATTAACAATATGGGAATATTGTTAAATTAAGATAATCTGAGCGACTGGTGATTTATCATGGATATTAAAGATGTGTCCTCCAACATCCACAAAGATATACATAAAGATGAATAGGTGACTTCCCCAACTAACAATATTATTACTTTTATGGATTAGTGTCATTAAGTATATCTTGTAAGTTGTGACATCCATGATTTAATTAGGTTAGTGAGATCTTTAGAAATGGCTAAAAGTTTATTTTATGTGATTAAGTGTGATGCTATGTGATTTTATGTGTACTGTCACAAAACCGTTGCTAATTAGGCATTATTATTGAAAAGACGCACCAATTCTAAATGGTGGCAGTTAAATGGGTTAAAAGGGTGTCGTTAATAAACCATCGCGACTGTTTGAAACGATATAGATTAGTAACGATTTTTTTTGTTGCTAAATCGTCGCTAAACTATCACTAATAGCACCTTTTTGTGAACCATTATAACTATTCGAATGGTCACGAGTTTCCCTTTAAATATGGCCATCTTTCTGCATTTTTAATTCATCTAAAAACACTCAATTCAACACAAACAAAATATACATACATCTGATGTTCATGTGAACCTTATGTACACTGCATAAAGTTCTATCTTTCAGGTCGAATCCTAGGAAGAAATTAGTCACGAATCCCATCAGCGTAAATAGTTGGGGTTAATATTCTTTAAGTACAGTGATTATCACATCAGCCAAAAAAGTCTACTTTCCAAAAAATCCGGCTTCAAAGGTTTTTAAAATCGGAAAGTCATTCAAATGTTGGTTGCATTAAAAGTTGTCAGATCAGTAAATACGGGTCAGATTTAGGTCATGTTTGTGAGGGTAAAACCTATACCTAAAAGTGGAATTAAGCTTAGCCCTTCTACAATAGTTAAGTTCCATATGTATATGGATAATCTTGTAAAAATTAGCCTCTGAAAGCATGTCTAAGTATGGTAGTTAGAGTGATATATTTTGGTGTGCAATCAGATCCGAATTAGGACAGTTTTGAAGTTTGATTTTATTTGAGGTAGTTACACATGTAAATAATACTTAGGAATAACAAGGTAGTTAATATACTCATAAATAAACATGGGTGATTTTTGGTATAATTTATAAAGGTCATTAAGTAAGGGTTTTGGGTACGTAAAGAGACACTAAAATTCTACAATTCTGAGTTAATTGTAAGTAGCTAGTGTAAAGTGTTAATAAGATGGTTAAGGTTGGGCATGGTGTCGGGGTGGCCCATGGTGGTTAACTAAACCCTTAGACATTCATCATATGTGTGTTACATAGACTAGAGATTTTAGCTTGGTCACATGTAACCGTGTTTATTTATTTGTATAGTTGCGTATAGAGATTTAGAAGCTGCATTTGAGTATCCAGGTGAGTTTTATAGCCCCTCTTTTCTTATGATTTATTAGGGTAGAAATAATACTAAGTGTTTGGAAATGTTTTGATTACTGTGATAATGTGTTGTCAAAGATGCATGGACTATACGTGACTATTGTATGTTGTGTGCTACATGTTTTGTGATGTGATGTTGAGAATTGTGAACTAAGTTAGGCGGGATCACCTGCGGGTATCCATGGCATGTTTAGTGGATGATATTGTGGCCTAGCGAGCAGGAAGGTTACTTTGAGAGTATCCATGGCCTGGGCTAAGGGGGTAACCACAGGGACCTTGGTACGATATGAGACGTCTTGTAGTCGTTTGCTGGGTATTTGTGTGATTGATTGGATTTGCATGTTAGCCGGTATGATAGTTCATTTATTGTCCTGCAATGTTTTCTTTATTATCACAGTAATTTACAATTATGGATTTGATTTTTGTGTCTTAAACCTATGACTCTCACCAACTTTATGTTGACGTTTTTAAGCATCATTTTCAGGTAATCATCTTGAGGATGTTGATGTTAGGAAGAGTGGCTAGTGAGACCGTAGGCTTGCATGCGGAGTCATTCTCCTAGAGATTTTATTTATGTCTTTTGAACTGTTTGCTATTTGGTTGTTCATTGGATGTTTAGACTTTTGGATTATGTTTCCTTGTGGTATGACTTTGCTATCGTAATGCAAGACTCCTTTATCTTGTGTTAGATATTGTCATGGCACATTGTGTCTCATTTGTTTATCTATTTCATTTAGTTCTCTCTATTGTTGACACCATTGTGTTGTGATGATATCCATGATGTTACGCCTCGTGTTTCCGCCTAGGCGGGGTGTGACAGATTGGTATCAGAGCCTTTGGTTATAGAGAAGTAGGTGGTTGAGCCTAGACTATAACCTAGGGGTCCTTCATGTAGATGTATTTAGGGCTTATGTGTTTAATGCTATAACTATTAGGTTTCCCCTCTATTTTGTATAACTATTATGCTTCCTTTCTATTTTCGTATAACTGCTATGCTTCCCCTTTTATTTTGCATAAATATTTATGATCTCATTTTACTAAGTTGTCATCTTAGTTATGTTTATTACCCATAGCCGATTTAGTATGCGTTGTCTAAGAAGTTTCATTGGGGAACCGTTTTCCCAACTGGACTTAAGTGTATGAGGAGCCTCTTGTGGAACCAAAGGAGATAGAGTAGTTAATCGCTTGTTGGATAGTCGTAGTAGGGCTGGACCAGCGGAGTCGGGTGACTCTTGCAAAGGTAAAGTCAAACCCATGCGAGGCCCAGCATAGGTTTATTCCGTCTTTTACCTCGTCACGTTGTTATTGATTAATTCTTTCGAATATCTTGTATTTTGGAGGTGCTGCGAGACTTTCGTTCTTTTATGTCGTTTCGATTTTATTTAGATATAAGTAAGTAGTTATTTGATGGAGCATCCTTTATGTGTTAAGTTGGAGTGGTTTAAGATGTGCAATATGGTATATGTGCTTATATGTGAATTATGATTGATATGGGTAGTCTTGGAAGTAAGTACACGTGTGAAAGGAGGCACTTATAATTATAAAGGCATCACACATGTAGACTTGTGACCATGATTGCATTTATTTGTGTTTGGTTGTAAGGTGGTAGTGTAATATGTTTTGTTTTTGATATGGGTATTTATGATAAGGATGGTGGTATGGGTAGAGAATTATTCTCTTACCCTAATTGGAGGATATGTTAAATTGAGTTGTATAGATAGTAAGTTTCTTTTCTATCTAGTATTTGCGGATGCCTAGTATTATTATTGTTGAGGTTGTTCGTTTGCTTGATTATTCGTTCGGATTCCTAACTCTAAGTGTAGAATCCCTTCATCGTACTTTGTTGTAAGGAGGTCCTATCTTCCTATTCGACGTCTTGATGTATTTTGGTTATTCGGATTCTCTTTTTAGATTTAGCCGCGTTTCGTTATGTTCTTTCTTTACATTGTTTCTCGTAATGAGTTATCAAAGGTTTCTTTTAAGCACTAATTGTTCTAACTTTAGTGTGGATTCATTACTCCCCTTCTTTGCTATTATTCCTTGGTTTTCGTAACCCGTTTGGCGACTTGTTAGTTCGATGCCTTTTAGGTTGGCTCTGTTGATCGTTATTTTTGGATAGACCTTGTCCGGTTTTATTTTGGGTTCGTAACGTCTTGATGAGTTTTCTTGTACGGTTTTGTTTGATTTTCTTTGGAGTATAGGGTTCCTTGGTATTTTTTTCGTTTTTCAAACAATAGAGTTGTGTGAGTCTGTACGGTTGTTTGTACGATCCCTGTTTGGTATTATTGGAGTCATTTATTTTGAGTACATATTTCATAATTGTATGTCTAATTAAAAAACTCTTTGGATAGCTATTAGTGTTAGGTTTGAGAAAAACTATGTTTTTAAAATGATCTTTGTAAAAAGAATAAGTTTAAATGGGTCTATAAAAATAGGATATGAAAATTTTTAAGTGGCTTTAATTATAATTTTATTTTATTATAATAAGCTGGTTTAAAGTGATTCATAGCTGGTATAAGGTACGATACACCAATTTAGATAACCATTCTGATTTTTTATGACAACCAGAAATGAATTTTTCAAAGATTAATTTAAGACACTTTTATTATTTGATTTAATATTGATTTTTTTTTTACTTTAAGTGACTTTCTTGCATTTAAATTGATTTTTATAAAAACATTATTTAATTTGGTCTTTCGAGTAAGTCGATAATTGGTATAAGAATTTTCGTCTTTCGTATTGAATATTTTTTTTATGTGTTCATTTGGCGTGGTCTAAGTTTGTTGATTTTCTATCGTTGGTTTTCACTCAGTGCATTATATGTATCCTTTCTTTCAAGGATTCTTATGTCATTTGATCACGTCGACTGGCATATATGGATTCTTCCTTATATGGCATTTTAAGCCTTTGACTCGATATTCGTTTGTTTTTCCTATTGAGTGTTCGTAACCCTATGAGTTCGTTGTTGATAGATGAGTCGTGGAAGCTTTGATGGGCTTGTGGAATGGACCGGTTGTTCAGAGAAAGTTTGGAATAGTATGTCTGGAAGGGGTTTAGGATACCGTTAAAGGTGATGAGATTACATTCAGGTTCATGGTGAACGTATCATGAGTCGTGAAAACCTTAATGAACACTAAGGTAGGTGAATCAAAATTGAGTGGTATTTCCGTCGTACGAGACTTTATTGACGTGTTTTCGGAAGACTTGTCAATGACCACCGTAATGACAAGTTAAGTTCCGCGTAGACTTAGTTCCTGGAGCGATGCTAGTCGCAAAGTCTCTATATCGTCTAGCACCTTTGGAAATGCAAGAATTGTCTAAACAACTTTAAGAGTTGCAAGATGAAGGTTTCATACGACCTAGTCATTTTTCGTAAGGAGCACCAGTGTTGTTTGTTAAGAAGAGGAGCATGGAGTTCATTTGAAGTTAGAGTTGGAATTACTGAGGAAGGAGAAGTTGTATGCTAAGGTTACTAGTGTGAAGCAGTGAAGAATTGGGAAGTACCTACGACACCATCCGAGATATGATTATTCTTAGGATTGACATGTTACTTACCTATGTTTCATCGCAAAATTTTCTAAGATTGTTAAACCCCTTACTTCCCTAACTTAGAGGAATCAGAAGTATGATTAGGGCGCAGAACGAGAAGAGGCTTTCTAGACTTTGAGGAATGATTTGTGTGACGCTTCGATTAACCGAATGTAGTGGTTGATGCGTTGAGAAGAAATAGAGAGTGAAACTAAGACGAGTAAGAGCAATGTCCATGACTATCCAGTCAAGTGTTAAGGACAAGATATTGGTTACTTCAAGCGAGACGTCCAAGGTAGAGAACACGCCAGCAGAAATGCTGCGTGACCTGGACCAACAAATGGAAAAGAGGATAGATGATGGTTAGTACTTTACGGATTAAATTGTATAGTGAGTATGAGTATGAAATTCGCTACCATCCAGGTAAGGAAAATGTGGTGACTGATGCGTTAAGTAGGAAGGAACGAGTGAAACATAGATGTGTTCGAGCGATGGCTATGATCATTCAGTATGGAGTAAGAGGAATGATATTGGTAGCCCAAAGTGAGGCGTTCAAGCAAGAGATCGTACGCACAGAAAGGCTTCATGGGTTAGATTGACATATGGAAAAGAAAGAGGATGAGAGTTTGTACTTTATGGATCGTATACGAGTTCTGTTAGTAGGGAATGATGAGGACGGTAGTAATGGATGAGGCTCATGCATCAAGGTACTTGGTACATCCGGGAGCGGATAAGACGTACTATAACCTTGGAGACATGTATTGGTAGCCACGTGTAGAAAATATATAGTTAGCCTATTGTTAGCTCATTGTTGGATTTTTGTTTAAGAGGTGGAAAGCTGTGATGTCGGGAGTACTTTTGGGCTTCACTTGCAAATAGACTTTCACGTTAACTACACACTACTGGGTTGTGCACCCCACCCGTGTTGGTTGAGTCTGCACACCCCGATCCAGGAGTGTTTTCCCCCGGCAAAATCATTCGGTTAGTTACATTTGGCTAATCATTGCTGTTGTATTAATTATGGAGTTTTGAAGGCTAATACTTAAGGTATTAGCCATTCTTATGAAGATATTATGTTTGGTTTGTTATTCGATTCTTAATTTATCGTTGATTGCTTGTTTATGTTTATCAATTTATACTTGTTTACGTGCTTTTGTATGCGACCTATCATTCGACTAGATCTAGTGATACGGACTAAGTAATCTAGATGCCGAGATAGCTCTTCATATAGTGATTTATACATCTAGACCAATAGATCCCAATTAACGACCTATCTTTGCCCTTAGATTGTGAGCTTTGTTGGACCATAAGGTGACCTTGGTATGAACAAGTGCATTCTCGATTAATTGGTAAAGACTTGGTTAGTAGACTACTAGTGTTATGAATTGGCCATAAGCAGTAGTGGGTAAAGTCTCTTTGAGCTAGGGTTTAACTAGTATCACCATTGCTTAATCCCTAAGATAGCTAATAATCAGAAATAAGGATGCTTTATGTAGATGCGTTTAAATTGTGACAGAATTCACGTGTTCTAGTTCTTAGGAAAATGTTGCGCCTTCTAAGTTTAAAAATGAAATGCCATCATCGAAAATAAGTAATCATTGCACCTAAATAAACAAACCAAACTTTATATTGGATTAAATAATAGTTCAATACTAGTTTTCTTATATTGGCTAAGACGCTCTTTATCTTCTGGTTATTTGACTTGCGTTGTGTTTTTCGTTGCTTTTTCATTGTGTTTTAGGAGTATTGAGTTTGGTTTTAGTCACCATGAAAGTCCGTTGCCGTTTCTCAGGCTGAAAATTCCCTTATTTTTTATTAGATTTATGATTAAACTAGGTTTTTAGCATAGTCATTTAGACTAACTTAGATTAGAAAAACCAAAGTATTAATAAATTGAAAGTGTTCATCGCTCTTAGTGGTCGACACCCTACTTGCCATGAAACTCCCACCGACCGGGTACACTGCCTGTTAAAGTGTTGTTTCTTATTAAGTCGGCAAAATATAAATTTAAAACTTGAATCATAATTTACAACCACATAACGACACATCAAGTTTTTAGCGTCGTTGCCGGGGAGTGAGAATTAATCTTGATTTTTATTTGATATTTTGGTTTTTAGCATTAGATTAGATTAGATCTAAGCTTTAGGATTAGTGTAATTTAGATTAAGTCTATATTCCTGTCTGTTTGCTTATTGTGTTTATATATCACGGCATATTCAGTTTACTGAATACGACGTATAAGTTATTTGATGGTTTTCTGCCAAAGTAAGTTTGTTACAGGATGGACGACCCGAAACTAGTACGCTGGAAGATTACATCAGGCCGAGAAGAAAAAAGCCTCGCAAAATGTTAAGGAAGTGTTTAATGGGAAATGCTACGGTATGGTAAGATCTTCGTATGCTGAAGAACGTCTCACGAACTCAGATCCGTTTGAAACCGAATTTCTTAGCCATAGTCTTCAATGATAGTTTGACATCGAATGAAAAAAACTCTCGTCTTGTGGACCCTCTGTAAGTTTCCTTTCAATGAGACTGAAATTGACGTTAGAAAATATAGTCTGATCGCATACGACGATGGAAGATTGCACGGGTAGTTTTTGACAAAAAATCGTTTTCTTATAAAATTATTTCTACCAGTGATTTGAAAACGGATTCGGAAAATGAAAATGAAAAAGTCAATAAGCCTTTATTTCTGTCACCCGAGCCTACGATCAGTTGTATTGATGATTTAGACTTCGCTTTTAAAGACATTTGAGACTGATATTTCCAGCCATTGTTTCAATGATGCTCTAATCGTCCCTAAATCAGAATTCTCAACTAACACACTTAATGCCCCTCATACATATCGATGAATTTTGATTTGAAAAGATGAAACATCAATGTCTGGAAATATGCATGTGAAGTAGAAAGCAAACATGTTTTGAACTTTAATGATTCTATTCCCTACTTTTAATCATCATTAATCAACGATGATCCTAAATCGGATAAAGGCAGATGATAATGGATAATCGATATGATACAGTCTTTCGGGGGGGGGGGGGCGGGGTATATGAAAATACGCAAGGTCAAATAAAATTCTTGAGGGATGTCTGATCAAATCTGTAAAGTTTTAATTATGAGAAGTTATGTCATAGAATTAAAATGTAATAAATCGTGGGCTTAGAATCATCTTGTCAAGGGATGCTCTTCATTCTTATTAGAATTTGTATGTTCCAATTGGCTTCCTAGTTCGACCTAACGGATATTATAAGGATGGTGATTGTACAAAGAATGTTACAGAGGCGCCAGATACGTTTTTCTTTTACTCTAATTTAGGAAAATTGGTCTCCAAGAACGGATACGGCATATTAGGGTAAAATCAATACGGCGTATCCACTATTTTTAACTGAAGTTGACTAAGTCAAAAAATTCGCTAATACAGCGTATTACTCAAACACCAATATGGCATATCGAGTCTGGGTATAAAAGCCCAGCTGATACGCCGGATCAAGCTTTTTACACACACTCTCTTTTTACCCACTCAAAAAATTTTAACCGCGAAAATTCTTGGAGAATCAATCACTTTCTCTGTGTTTTATCTCTCTCGATTCATCACAAAAAGGTGTTGAACCTTAATTCGTCCCTTTTTCCATTTGATTTTCTAAATTTTAATTTAGAATTAGGGTTAGGAATTTGTTTTGTAGATTAGGGGTTATGCCATAGAACTATATGCTTAGGTTCCATTACCCCTTTGAATGAGATAACTAGTAGTGTTGTTTGAATTAGGAAATGGGTCAAAATGGGTAGAAAAGGGAAACCCCTTTTCGTTTTTAAACTGCAGAGCAATACGGCGTATCCACTCAAACGGATACGGCGTACTGACTCAATTTTACCCAATCTTAAAACCTCAATACAACGTATTCAGTAAAATAATTTATTTCAACTTGACACAATATTAATCTTCTACTTTCTACAATTAAGAAAAATGATTAGAATTTCATAAAATTTATACTAAGCATAAGGTTACGTTTTAGTTTTTGAAACAATTTTTTAATTATATATGGAGCAAAATTGATATCAAATGAAAGAAGATTAATTTTTAAGACTACATAATTGTTCAATAATTTTAGTTATTATTATTTTATTTTATTTTGGTAACCATGGTTTTCGATACATTGGCCGAATTAAGTTGCTACTTAAATATGTTATGCCCACACCTCTTTAGCTCTAGCACTAGTTAAATTTTAGGGGGAAATTCTTTTAAGGGGGGTAGACTGTAACCTTTGCAGTTTATGAGCTAGGGTTTAACAAGATCACCATTGCTTTAATCCACGCAAGCAAAGAACAAAAGATAAAAGAGCCGGGTCAAGTTATAATAGAAAAATTGTATTAGCCGTCTTAATCCGACTTAGAAGTATAGTTTTGTTTATTCAGTGCAATGATTGCTTATCTCGAGGTGGCATATCATTCTTAAGACTTAGGCGGGACTTCATCTTAAGACCTAGACACATTAATTCTATCACAATTAAAGCATCCGCATAAAGCATCCTTATTTATATTGATTATAATTCATCTAGAGGATAACACGGTGTGTGTCATACTAACCCTAGCTCATAGAGACTTTACCTACTTACTGCTTAATGGTAATTTATGTTAGGTTGTAGTTTACAATCCAAACTATACCAATGATCAGAACGTTATTAGTTAGTACTAAGCCACCACCTACAACGGTAGAACCAGTTCAATCAAGGCAAGCAGGATGTTATTAGTGATCCTATTTGTTCCACCTCTAGCAATTACTATTTGGAGAGAGCTTATCCCAGCCTCTTAGCTACGCTCTCCAAACACACACCGAGGTTGCAGGCATACATATGTAGGGACTAGACCCAGTTAAATGATAGGGTGTTATACTTAGGCACGTAATCAAGTTCATGTGATAACATATATCAATTAATTTCAACGATAAATTCAAGCAATCAGAGATAACAAAAACAAACTTATGATGTCATAATAATGGCTAATACTCGAAGGTATTATCCTTCAAAGTCATAATTAATACAAGGAGTATTGGTTAGCATGGTAAACTAATCGAGGTTAACGAATGCATAAAATACGGAACGATTACACAAGTATAGAATTACACGTTGTCTCTCTAGTGGATTGGATCACGTTTGCAAAGACCTTCTTCTGCTTCTTGTTCTCCTCTGGATAAATCGATTTTGTGGTTTAGGTATCAAGAATATGATTTAGCACACTTAAAACTCATTTTTGAGTTTTCTATTTATAGGGTCTGGAGTCGGTTCGATACGGCATATCCAATGTCTTGGATACGGCGTATTGGGGTCTGAAGTAGGGACCACGTTTGATATCTTCCAGAATATTCATGTACTATATCTCCAATACAGCGTATTGGTCTTCTCTGGATACGGTGTATTGGTCTTGTTTCCTTTGTGGTATTTTGGCGAGTGTAGGCACAGATACGCCGTATATTCCTTGATGGATACGGCGTATTGGTTGTCAGAACAGTAATCTTCAAAATATTTTTGTTTAAGCTCCAGAATGCATGCCTTTTAGTCAAGTTTCACCAAGTACTCCATAATTACTGCAATTCTCAAATACAAACGATTAAGTAACAATTCTTTGCAATAATCATACAAAATGGGTCAATTACTTGGGATAAATGATGCTATAAAATAGACGTTATTTGATGTCATCAAATATCCCCCCACTTGAATCCTACTTGTCCTTAAGTAGCCTTTAGAATTTTATAAAAATGTATCCCTAAGGATATTTTCCGTTAAGCATTTATTTGATCTATTACAAGTATACAACCAAACACCTTACAAAATAGGAAGATGAAAACACTCAAATCACTCAGCTAATCTATGTGGTAACATGTAACTAATTCGCTCAATTGCTCAGTCGTGAGGAGTATTCTATCATAAGCTTGGCAAGGATACACATCTCCACCACTAGAGCTAAGGAGTAACAAGTTTATAAAGGTAAATATAGGTTAGTATTGATTAGTTAGGGTTGATCATTCTACAATCTTTTACAAAAGTACCCCACCAACAATGGCAGCTGAAGAAAACATACATTGGCCATACCGATGGAATAGGGCATGTGAGTTCGATCACCATCATCATTTAAGTTTAACCACATGGTTAGGATTGAAGAATGATATAGGGTAGGTGAGCTTTAACTTTCACAATAGTAATAAAACCTCAACACAAGGCAGCTTAGACATGCCCATTACTCATCCGGCTTACTCGTAACGACTGAATAGACATGTTTGACTCGGTACAAATCCTATTCGCGTAAAAACCATGTTAACTGATTAGGAAACAGGGAAATAACATTGTTGTTAAAAATAAAAATTACTGAAACCAAATAGATTAGTCTAGATACCAGTTGCTAGACCTTTTTCCTTAACCGTACCATGATAAAGACACAACTATTTATAACGTCATGGCACTAGATCAAAATACAACATCCTAAGTTGGCGTTCCTGTATCGTCAACTTCCCAATCATCCCTTTACTTCCAATAACTTTACAAGGCAAGTGGCAATATCTACCACTTTATACAATACTCTACATCGGTGATTTGTATCAACGAATAATTGATCCTTCGTGTAATTCCTTTGGTAGTTGAGATTATCTTCAAACTTTCCCTCTCTTATTTGTTGCGATTTTTCTAATTTTTTTGATTTTTTTTTAAACATCTAACTATATACGAAACTCGGAGTAGTTTCACCATCTTCACGATCATAATAATTCCGGATAATTCCTTCGATAATTCTTCATTCTTCGGGCGACGTACCATTAATTGCGATGGTAGTAAAAATACATGAGTTTTGACTACTTTACATATTCCTATTTGTGATGTGCAAATTTCTTCCAACCGTAACAAAATTGACACAAGACTCGGGAAATACATACTTTACACTTTAAGAAACTAGCAATTGTAAAATAAACTTAATCTAACAGGGTAGGCTAAGGTGTAAAGGTGTAACGAAATAAACAAGTTGGTGTAATTCTTAAAGGATTGGCTCTACGGGTTGTTTCTAGGTTATTCTTTACTCTTATATGAGAGTAAAACAAAGGGTTTTTTACAGGGGTTAATTAACCAGTGTAGGTCGTTATAAACAACATGATAGGCCTTTTTGGGTGTAATCCTAAAACTTTACAATTTAAACAAGTTACTCATCTTAAATCCATAGTAATCATCATTGTGATCTCGAAAGATATATCACTATGATCTCGAATAGAATATACAACAAGCAAAAGTTTTAAGTCTACTACATCACCGGCAACTCATATTTGTGGAATTTGGGTATACATTGGAAACTAGTTAGGTTAAATTTCACAATATCTAATAAGGGTTGTTGTAGTGCGGATTTGTAACATGTAATTTCACAAAAGTTGCTAAAATTTTTTTAAAGTTAAGCATAATTTTAAGCAATTTTAGTGTGAAGAAAAATAGGAGAAGTATATATTCTAATTACCATCCCCCCACTTGAATTATACAACGTCCTCGTTGTATAGATAAAACATTAAATACGGGAATTAAAAAGAATTAGAATGAGAAACTCCCCTGATATTTGCTCGGTAGATTCTCCATGTTGAGTTTATTGAGCAAGAATTTGTGTTGAACAGCCGCCTTGAAGTTTCAAGACTCCAACACCTCCAGACTTGTAAATACTTCAACCAACTCGTCGATTTCTTTTCTTTCATTGAGGTCCTGTGCAAATAATAGGAAAAACGTGCATTCCTATTTTTGGTACCTACGGTTAATTTAAACTAAACTAAACAAACTAAATACGAGTCAGTCTGGTGAATACGCCGTATCATGTGCATGAATACGCCGTATTGCCAGAACTAACAATAATGTTTTTAAAGTGCATAAAAAGTAAAGACTGATAACGTCCAGACAATCAATACGCCGTATGGTATGGAGCGGATACGCCGTATTGATGTCTGGGAAGACAGACTCAATAAAAATAAATAACATTCCGGGTTGTCTCCCGGGAAGCACTTTTGTTTCTCAGCGTCGTCTTTTAAGTAAGGACTTTTCTTGGCATTTCTTTCATGTTTGTATCATCTTCGAATTTGACCACCTCTGCATCAATATGTCTATCGTGGTACTTCTTTAATCTTTGTCCATTGACCTTGAAACTGACTCCGTTCTTATCTGTGATTTCCACGGTCCCATATGGGTACACAGTTTTTACCACATTTGGACCGTACCACCTTGATTTGAGCTTACCCGGATGCATCTTGAATCTAGAGTTAAATAGCAATACCATGTCTCCAACTTTAAAATTTTTATCTCCCCGAAGCCTAGAGTCATGCCATCTCTTAGTTCTTTCCTTGTAGATCCGGGTGTTCTCGTATGCACCATCTCTTAATTCCATTAATTCGTTTGAGTTCGCCAATGAGCACGGTTTTTTTTATTTTCCCCTCTGACGTTGTGAGATCCATATTACATTGTTTTTACTCCCAATATGCTTTATGTTCGATCTCCACAGGAAAATGAAAAGCTTTTCCATAAACCAATCTAATGGGGGTACATCCTGTGGGTGTTTTGTAGGCGGTTCTGAATGCCTATAATGCATCATCCAATTTTTCGGACCAATTCTTTGGGTTATATCCAACTGATCTCTCCAGAATATGTTTAATAGCTCTGTTGTTTACTTCAGTCTGCTCATTAGTTTGAGCGTGATATGCTGTTGACAACTTATGGGTCACTCCGTACTTTTGTAAGGCTTTTTCTAATTGAAAGTTACAAAAATGTGTCCCCCGATCATTAATTAACGCTTTACGAACTCCAAACCTTGCACATAGCCTTCTTAAAAATTTAATCACAACACGAGCGTCATTCGTAGGAAGTGCTTGAGCTTCGACCCACTTTTATATATAATCAACCGCTACTAAGATGTATTTATTACCCTTCGAGTTAGGAAAGGATCCCATAAAGTCTAGCCCCCATACGTCAAATACATCACATACCTGAATATTGTTTTGAGGCATCTCACTTCTTGATGATATGTTTCCTGATCTTTGACATGCATCACATCTCATCACGTAATCTTTGACATCTTTAAAGATACTAGTCCAGAAGAATCCATATTCATAAACTTTCCTTCCAGTCACCGACGCACTATGATGACCCCCAGTTGGTCCAGAATGACAATATGCCAAAATTTTAAAGATTTGGTTTCCAGCAACACATCATCTCATTATATTTTCCGCGCATAGCTTGAATGCGTACGGTTCATCCCAAAAATAATTCTTCACTTGAGAGAAAAATCTTCTTCTTTTTTCAGGTGTCTAATTCGGAGGCACAATTTTTCCAACATGATAATTAACATAATCTGCATACCATGGTTCATCATTATTAAGCTCGGTTTTCAATACCATAAGATGTTTGTCAGGAAATTCATCAGCGATTTCCTCTTCTGTGAATGTTCCTAAGTCTGGGTTCTCAAGTCTCGACAAATGGTCCGCAACCAAGTTTTTAGCCCCTCTTTTATCCTTAATCTTGATGTCAAACCCCTGAAGAAGCAGAACCCACCTTATGAACCTTGGTTTGGCGTCCTGTTTACTAAACAAATACTTCAAAGCAGAATGATCGGTGTAGACAATAGTTTTTCATAAGACAAGATAAGGACTAAACTTATCAAAAGAGAAAACAACTGCAAGAAGTTCTTTTTTTTGTGGTGGGGTAATGTTCTTGGGCATTAGTCAAAGTTTTGCTGGCGTAATAAGATTGGTTTAATATTTACTCATCTATTCTTGTCCCAACAACGGCTCCAACAGCGATAGTCACTAGCAGTCACCACAATTAATCAAAGGGTACATTCTAATCGGCGCGAAATTATGATAGGGCGCGGGTGGTTATTTTTTTTCTTTTGATAATATTAAACGCTTTTTTGGCAATCGTCTCAAAAAAATAAATTTCGCGAATTCATCAAAAGTTTTGGGGCATTGGTTTTTAGAGGATCATGGGAAAGTCTTTTATGAATCTTCGGTAAAATCCAGCATGTCCTAGAAAACTTCTAAATCCTTTTACATTTGTTAGATATGGCAACTTAGCTATCACATCGATTTTAGCTCTATCAACCTCAATACCTGCCCCCGAAATTTTGTGTCCTAAAATAATCCCTTCTTTTACCATAAAATGACATTTTCCTAATTCAGCACAAGGTTGGTTTCTTCACATCTAGCAAGCATTCTATCTAAATTAGCTAGACAACAATCAACCAAAAGAGTTAGAAACCGAATACCAAGAAGTCGTCCATGAATACTTCCATAAAGTCTTCCACCATGTCATGGAAAATTGCCGTCATGCATCTTTGAAAAGTAGTTGGTGCGTTGCATAATCCAAACGGCATTCATCGGTAAGCAAAAGTCCCATAAGGACAAGTGAATGTTGTCTTTTCTTGATCTTCGGGTGCGATCGGAATTTGGAAGAATCCTGAAAAACCATCAAGAAAACAGTAATATTCATTCCCACATAAACGCTCTAACATTTGATCAATAAAGGGAAGAGGGAAATGATCCTTTCGAGTTGCATCATTAAGTTTACGATAATCGATGCACACTCGCCATCCTGTAACTGTGCGAGATGGAATTAATTCATTATTGTCATTCAAAACTACAGTCATTCCTCCTTTCTTTGGAACCACGTGGATAGGGCTAACCCACGAACTATCTGAGATTGGATAAATCAGCCCGGAATCAAGTAGCTTAACGATCTTGTTTTTCACCACATCTTGGACTTTGGGATTTAGACGCCTTTGGGGTTGAATGACCGGTTTGTAGTCATCTTCCATTAGAATCTTGTGTGTGCAGTATGACGGACTGATTCCCTTGATGTCCGACATTTTCCAAGCAAATGCTCCCTTACGTTTCTCCAATACCTGCAAAAGTAACATTTTCTCTTTTTCAGACAATTCAGATGAGATAATTATGGGAAAGGATTTGTCTCCATGCAGGT